>JAVJIF010009468.1:0-178651 GCA_038442645.1 Agave tequilana
AAAAATAAACATGCATATATAAACTCTCAAAATTCTTCTCCCCTTTTTTGTCAATTCATCAGCAAAAGGGCGAAAATAAATCAAACAATAAAGATATATATGCGATATACATTCATGAAGATGAGAGACGTAAAGTGAGCTCCACCTGTATACATGACTTACATGAAGAAGGATGACAAGATCCTAACCACATAAGCATAATATACAATGTATAAACGGAGATGTTAAGCTCCCCTACACAGTGTAACACATAAAGAAGAGATGTCAATATGGCTTTTAATTAGATTAGCTGAAATAGAAAATAAACTAATTAGTTGTGTTTGAACTCTTACCAAAGAGAAAGAAACAAGAAAAGTTAATGTAAATGACATGTTTTTATACCAAAAAATATTAAAAGCTCAACCTCGTGATGATTGATGCATAAGATAATTTTTTAACTTTTGAGAAGCTGCATTTAATGAGTGAACTTAATTTTGTATAAATCATAATTTTTTGAATTTAGAGATCTCAAATTTCGAGTGAAGGTCAAAATTCTACATATAAGGAAAAATTAAATAGAAAAGTAAAACTTATTCTTATCCCTTTTAAATTTTCTTTATTGTTTTTTTTCTAAGCTTTATCATGTTAGTTTTTTCTCGTTAAGCATAACATGATTTACATGAAAAATTGAAATAAATAGGAAATGGAAAAAGAAAAAAATAATGCATCAATGATGAGATTCCAATAAAAGTTGTAATATTAAAGAAAAAAGGAAAAATAAATTACTATAATATCACAATTCTCTTTCCTCCTTCTTTTCTTTTATTTTGTTTCTCCTTCTTCTTTTAGTCTCCATCTCTGGTTGATTGTGTGTTCACTTCCCTTGAAATTTGAGATCTCTCACCTCACCTGATTTTGTATAATTCATCCACCAAATATGATGTACATGTATGGAAACTTAATTTTCAGTTTAAAAGAATAAAAGAATAAACTTATCAAGGCCTTAATTAGGATTAAGAAACATTTAGAGAAGATATAATGGTGAATTTATCAAAGGCCTTAATTAGGAATTAAGAAAAGATTTTGAGATTATATAGTTGTTGAACAGAATCATTTACCTTATAATTAATTAAAAAACCAGGATTTCCTTTAAAAATTCAACTCCCAGAAAGGAAACTAGTTATTATTACTATTAATTAGGGTTTCTTTTTTTTTAGATGATTTTCTTCCATATTAGATAAGAATTTTTTTAGTTCATACGCCAGAGTCGGACTTAAATTGAGTCTCACAATTCATTCCCACCTTTCACAGTATGCATAAGAAGTTTAAATATATAATTTTAGGCAGTTATATTTAAATTTGAATTTTAGTAGAAATAATTTCTGTTTAGTTGGACTCTGCATTCTTTTGGCTCCACTGTAATAGAGATAAGCTTATTTTAAGAATGATAAAGGATATTAATTTATCTCATTAAAAAAACTTACTAATTATAGTAAATGGTGGCAATCGAAATTAGTTTGTATGTATGCATATTCAATATTTGCAATTCAAATTCAAATTCAAATGAAATGAATTTGTATTGTTTTTAAGAGTCATGCTACTTTCACTTATTATTATTAGGAATCAAAATTACATGAATGTGAATTTGAATCCTACTCTGAATCAAAATACTAGTCCTAATACTATTTCTATTTTTGTTTCTAGTCCGAAAGTAATGATTGATATCTATTCTATGGCCTATAAATAATATTTATTGATAGTTTAATAACAATTTCTATTTTCAAAAGGGTGCAAGCAGTCAAATTAAGGATCAAAACTGAGACTTAATGCATGTTTGTACCACATTGTTTTGATAAAATTAAGTCTCAATTTTAATCCTTAATTTGACTGTTTGAAGATAGAAATTTTTATTAAACTATCAATCAATGTTCCTACTAGAAACATTAATAGAGATAGCATTAGGACTAATATTTTAACTCATAATAAGATTCAAATTCTCATTTATGTGATTTTGATTAATAATAATATTAATTAAATGAAAGTGGCACAAACTTATAGACTCAATACAAATTCATTTGAATTTGAATTGTCCTCTGTTAAAAATATTGAAAAATTATACGAACTAATTTCAATTGCCACCACAACTTACTATAATTAGTTAGGTTTTTTGATAAGATTAATTACAATCTATTACCAAAAGCTAATCTCAATTGCAATGGGCCCAAAAATTACAGGTTGATGGGTCTAAATAACATAGAAATTATTTCTACTAAAATTCAAATTTAAATGTGACTGCTTAAAATTATAGATTTAAAATTCTTATGCAATGCTAGTGAGGCCTAGTCACTGGGTGAGAATGAGTTGTGGGAGTCCCAAGTTCAAGTCTGGCAACGGTTTATTTATAAAAAAAAAATTCTTATGCAATACGGAAGAAAATCTTTCCGAAAAAAGAAATCCTAATTAATAGCAATAATAACAAGTTTTCTATGCGGGCACTGATTTTTAAAGCAAATCCTAGTTTTCTAATTAATTTTTAAATAAAAAGATTCTCTCCGGCAACCATATAATCTCCAAATCTTTTCTTAATTCCTAATTAAGCCCTTTGATAAATTCACCCTATATCTTCTCTAAATGTTTTTTAATTTCTGATTAAGGTTTTTGACCAGTGGATTCTTATTATTCTTTTACTCTGATAATTAAAGTTTCCATACATATTACACATATTTAGTGGACGGATTCTACAAAAGAATCAAGTACGGTTAGAAATCTCAAATTCGAGAAAAGAGAACACACAATTAAAAACGGATAGACACTAAGAAAAGAAGAGAAAAAAATGAAGAAGATGAGTAGGAAAAGAGAATTGTGATATTACAGTAACTTCTTTTTTCTTAATATTATAACTTTTATTGGAATTTCATCATCTGATGCATTATTGTTTTCCTTTCCTTTTTCTATCTTGTGATAAATCTTAAGGGAAAAAAAAGTAAAGAAATTTAAAAGGATAGGAATAAGTTTTACTTTTCTATTTAATATTTTCCTTATATGCAAAACTTTGACCTTCACTCGAAACTTGAGATCTATAACCTCAAAAAATTAGGATTATAAATCTAAAAAAATTAATTCAGTAATTAAATGTAGATTCTCAAAGGTTAAAATTTTATCTTATGCATCAAATCATCATGAGATAGAGCTTTTTTGTATAAAAAATATGAATTACATAAATTTTTTTTTTCTTCCTCTTCTAACATGAGGTTAACACACCTAATTAGTTATTTAAATCCCCAGTTTAAAAACATCCATAAAAAATCCCAGTTAAACCTAATTAAATTCATATTGTCCTTCCGCCCCAAATAGATGTACATATATGTGACTTATGCTATCTCAATTAGTAATAATTCTTATTCTAAGTATGAATTAAACAAACTCGTTTTAAACTTAGTTTGAATAAATTACAATCTCTATTAAATACTTAGTAATTTGATTACTATCACAATTTTGTGTTTAAAATTTATAGTTTTTTAAGTATTTTGATGACACTAATTAAAATATTTTACTTTCTTAAGCTAATCCCTACTTCAACATGCTCTTCCATTGGGACCCCAAAATGGTGTTTTATTTTCTCTCCACTCATTATGAAAGAGTCACATTAAAAGTATTCTCTCATTAAATTCATACATGACTTCTTAAAAATAAAGATTTAGATTGTTATCTAATCTGGGAGAAAATATTTTAATAATAAAAAGTGTCAATTAATTTTGATGCATTCATGTAAAGGAGTTCTCAAGGCAACAAACATATCTTTTCTGAATCATTTCTTAATTCCTAATCATCATGTTGATTAGTTGTCTCTCCTTCTTTAAACCTTGTACTAATTTCTATGCCTATTCTGAAATTGGGTGAGGTGAGATCTCAAAATTTTACAGAAAATGAAATAGAGAATTTAACAAGGGAGAGGATGACAAAAGAAAGAAAAAGAGGAAAAGCGTATAGTAAAACAATTTAAGTTCTTTTTTGTTTTCATTTTATCACAATTTTTATTGCAATCTCGTTGTTTATTTCATTATTTTTTTAACTTTTCATATTTCTTTCAACTATTGTATGGTTCAGATTAGATTTGAGGAGAAGACACTGATATGTTCAGGGAAAAAGCCAAAAATAATTTAAAACCCTGGGGATTAGGGAGAAGCTAAAAAGAAAAGTTTGCAAATATATATAATGTAACATATTTCAACAAGTTAGTAACAAATATTAACGTGAAGGAAGAATAGAGAAGAAAAATAATGAACAATAAAAATTCTTAAAAACTAAACTTAATAAGAAAATCACATCATTTTAAGTGCAATTCAGTAAAACTCTCCTCTTAAGATATGCCAAACTCAATTTATTTGATGTATTAAAAATAAATAAACTTTGACTAAAATTTTTAAAAGGAATAAAATAACTAGAATCCCTAGAAATCAGGACGTGAAGATGATAAGATTACATTTTGAGATAGAAAATACAGAGAGCATAAAAAGAAATTCACCTTTAGCCATTTTTGTGCAGATACTTTTTGTTTCTTATTGTAAAGAGATGTAATTTGTTTCTTTTTCACTAGTTTTGCTTCATTTTTCTCTTTTCTTTTTTTTCTCATTACCAAGTCGAGATCTCGTGGGTGGTCTTCTTTTTCTTTTTTCTTTTGTCTTTTTTTTTTCCCCCTGTTGGTTAGTGAAGATGTGTTCTTCTATTTTTCTTTTCTTGTCTTCCATTAAGTTTTCTTTATTTGTTCTCTTAGATTGGAAAACTAAAGATCACAAGAAAAGGGTGGGGAACATGTTTCTTCATTTGGTCTCTTAGATTGGAAAACTAAAGATCACGAGGAAAGGGTGGGAAAATCTAAGGAAAGGATAAAAAAATCTGATCTGAGATTTGAGTAGTACTACTATGCTACTAATTTGTAATATTTATTGATAGGAACATATCTCCTTAGTAGTGGCCCGTTGGTTAGACCTTAGGTGTGCTCCCCAGAGGTCACTGGTTGAACCCCTGAGGTGTTTTGACACAATTAAAGAAGGACCTTTAATTTGCATCAAAACAATCTCCAATTTTTTGGACAATGGCTTACTAGTTCATCATATATACTCGCTACTGCTTGTTAATAACTAACTAACATGCAACTATGTTAGTATTTTCAAAGAATTTATAAGAGAGATTAAAAGGGTTAGATGCGGCAGGGTTTAGAATTAAGTCTAAAGGGTAATATGAATAATTTTTTTAAAAAAAAATGGTCAAATTTAACATCCCAAATCATTAAAGATTGTGTAGAGAGTTAATTTCAAATAACTTAAAGCTTTTAGAAGGGGAATTTCTAAATATGAATAGTTTAGGGGGGGGTATCCAAAAAACCAATTATATTTTCATTAGTTTCTCTTGTACAAAATTATATTGTTATTTCTTTTAGTTACATTTTTATATACAAATTATATTTTCAAAAGCAACCTCAAAATTACATGACATTTGTATATGCTCTTTTTTATCTAGAATTTTGATGAGTTGAATCAAATAAGGTAACTTATCCACTCTTTACCGTGTGCAATGCAAAATAATTGAAAAGTAAAGGATAACTTTAAATTTGAGTATTGAAAGAATGTGCAAAATTCATTATATCACTCCTTTGTAAATTTATGATATCTTTTAATTATACCTCCTAACATTGATATTATGTCTATGCTTGCAGTTGAAAAAGATCAGGAAGAAGTACAAATTTGGCTGTGCTACATTTAGTATGCTTATTAATATTGAATATAATTTTATTTAAGTTCAATCATACAGATAGACTTATGTCCTTCAAAAGAATTTGAGGTCGAATTCTTCCCACTCAAATACCAACATCTGACATTTGAAAACAAGATCCACTCCGTTGAAGTTAATCTATATTATTTCAAGTATATATAAATCAAAAATCAATTGTTTTCAATACTTTTTACCTATGCATCAAGTAGAGAAAAAACGGACAGACTAATAGTGAGTTAGTTAGTTTAACTGTGTAGAATATTTAGAACCTAACAAAAATTTGTTTGTAAAGGTTTTAAATGTTTAGATCATAATAAAATGGTCGGATCGAGAATTTGTATGTCTAAAGATATACATCTAACCAACTCACTACTGTGTCGGCCGTCTATTTGCGTCGCCTGATGGATGGTCAAAAAGTATTGAAAATACTGATTTTTAGTTTATAGATACTTGAAATAATATAGATCAACTTTAATGGCGCGGATCTTGTATTCGACTGTCGGAGAGTTCTATTTGAGTGAGAAGGATTTGGGTTCAAATCCTTTTGGAAGGATAAAGTCTATCTCATTAAATATATATATATATATATTATATATATAATATATATATATATATATATATATATATATATATATATATATATATATATATATATATATATGGGAGTTTCTGTACCTCAGTCGTCAGTTGAGAGAGTTTCTCAATCGGCGTGACGTGGTTTCATATTAGCCGAAGAGAAGTCAAAAATTTAGGCGGTAAAAAGACAAAACATCCTGCTCGAAAGGCCCTCAACCACTTTACCGCTATCCAATAACTAAAAAAACCTCAGTTTCACTTTTAACCCGCTACAACTGTTCCTCCACAAAAAAATTACAGACCTAAAAATTTGAGTTTTTTCAAGCAAAAAAATTAAAGACCTTGATTACAAATTTTGAATCATCCACATCAAAAATTTAATTTATAAAACAAAAAATCTGATCAAGATGTCAAGTAAGAAAAGCAACCACCACAAAAGATAAAAAACCGTGAAAACCCTAGGTTATTGGGTGAAATAGCAAAACTATATGATTTTTTTCAAAAAAAATTTCCATTTTTGTTATTTAAAGATTTTTTTCAACTTTTTAATACCATTTCGATTCAGATCGGTCTCTAATCCCTAAAACATTTTCGATTTCAGTGTTGAATTTAATTTTAAAAATTAAAATTCAAATGAAATTTTTGATTAAAAATGAGATCTTTATTCAAATTTTGAAGTTTCTAATTTCTGAAAATATTTTAGAAAAATAATTTATTTTAAAAGAATGCGACCATGGTCGCATTAATGTTCAACTTTTTTTTGAAAGATGTTTTAATCATAATAAAAATCTATTACTGCGACTTGAAACATTTATTTTAGTTTTTTTTGTTTCTGAAACTGCAATCGAAGTCGCAGTTTCTAAAAAAAAAATTTGGATTTAACTTTTTTAACATCATTTTTCACTTTTAGACTTATTTTTATTTTACATTGCGACTTGGTCGCAGTGTTGCAGCCTTTTTATATTTGTCGATTAGGATCGCAGTATTTTTCGATATTGGTAAGCTAAATAGGATATTGCGACCGTGATCACAGTCTTATAAAATAAGAATCGCAGTCAATTGAAGCAGTGACGAAGATCTCGTAAGTTAATTAATTAAAGTGATTAAAGATTACGACTTCAGTCGCAGTCTTATGTAACAGTAGTCTCTCTATGAATGTTTTGTTTGATAACATTGTGACCTTGGGCATAGAATTTTTTATTACGTAATCTAAATAAGATATTGCGACCGTAGTCGCATTCTTATGAAACAAGAGGTGTAGTCAATTGAAGCAGTGAACAAGGTCTCGTTAGTTATGTAATTAAGATGATTAAAATACTGTGGCATTGGTCGCAGTCTATGTAATAGCAGTCTTTTAAAAAGTTTTTTTTGATAACAATGCGACCTTGGTCGCAGTATTTTATAACTTTTTTTTCATTTTTGCAACCAAGGTCGCAGTCTTTTTATTAATAAATTTTAACTGGACTGCAACTTTGGTCGCAGTCCTATAAAATAAATGGTTTGGAGATAAAATTTCATACTGCGACTATGATTACATAACTCAATTATATCTGACAGTTTATTATTATGAATGCGATCAAAATCGCAGTCTTGATGAAAAGGACAACTTTTAAAATAATTTTTTTCCTGCGACTTTAGTCGTAGTACTGACAGATTGGCTATATATTTATGTATTTTACACGTCTTTCAGATTTTAAATCGAATGACCAACATTCTGCTGTTGAAAAATTTCTGATAGGCTTCCTTTTGAAGAAGAAGAAGAGAAGAATCACAATAAAATATTGAAGCTGATATCTCTAGAGAACAAGAACCTGCCAAAATAACTGATGGAGATCTAGGTCTGCAAACTAAAAATCAATATCTGATCTCGCTCTCGCTTTTTTTTAGAATGACGTTCTTTACGAGTAAAAAATCTAGATCTTACAGCGTGAGAAGACACAGAGAGATAAGACATATAAAAGGGGAGAAAAATAATAATAAAGAATATAAAACTAATACATCATCTCAAGAAAACTGTCTTTTTTGAATGATAAGGGTTTTTTAGTAATTTCAATTATTTTCAAAAGCGGTGGCCATTAAGATTGTCGAATTACGTGGCACATATTGTGTCACGTCACCGCCGGCTGAGAGGCACTCTCAGCTGTCGGCTGATATATATTATATATATATATATATATAGAGTTATTCTTTAATTTTTAACTATTCTATGATTTGTCTAGTCCTATTATTTTCATTACTTTTCAGTTAGTTGTTGTGACTTCTCTTAAACGCATTATCCCTCTCTTTCAAGACATGAGCGATTATTATTATCTCTTTGTTGTCTGTTATCATTTTGGATCAATATTTTATTACAATATTTAGAAGATTATAAGTACAAAAATATTTCTACAAGCCAAACTTATCGAGCTAAAGGATGCGGTTCAACAAGCAGAGAGAAGAGTATGAATAGGAGCTTAGCATTTGCTAGTGCTAGCCATGATTTAGTCAATAGAACTTTGTCGTGTAATGTTTCCCACAATCCGTGTCGGATGCAAACTTAGTCCAGATGAATACTTGTGCAACAAAACTGGGTAAGTTTAATAACACTTGTAATTCCTTAATTATGTTCAAGTGTACAGTACTGTAGTGCTCTGCCTGTGTTCTTTTATTTTATGTCAAATTATGATGAAAATGTATTTATATAATAAGTATTGCAAAAACTGTCATATAATAAAACTTTTACCACTAACTTTTTTTCAGGGATATTTAATTCTGTTCTTGATATGAGCAAAGTGGAAGCTGGAAAGATACAGCTGGAAGAGGTAGAATTTTTTATATGACTCGAGTTCTTGAAGAATCGGTTGACATTTTTCATGTTGTAGCTTTAAAGAAAGGTGTGGAGGTTATTTTGATCTTTGTGATTTCTCTGTATTGAAATCCTTCAATGATAAAAGGAGACTGTAGGAGCCTTCAGCAAATTCTCGATAATCTACTTGGTAGTGCAGCAAAGTTCACCTCAAGTGACCAGATTGTGTTGCGTGCGTGGGCTAAATATCCAAACTTGCAGAATCTCCATCAAGACTGCTTGAGAAACACTTTATCTGAGGGGCTTGGGGTAGATGGGCCTTCAGCTGGGCATCTTTTTGAAGAGGTGCTTAAGAGATTTGTTCCTCCAGCTGGGACTCTTTTTGAAAGAGTTTCTTAAGGAAGTTGTATCTTCATCTGGGCCTCTTGATGAAGAGCTGGCTCAGGGATGGAATGCCCTGGATGCGGACAGGCAGCAGGAATTCAGATTGCTTTTCATCGACAAGTTGCGCCCGTTTCATACAGCGGACCAACCCGACAGGAGATGGCGAAGTAGAATATAGGGAAAGCAAAGACTTGTGCTCGAGTGTAGAGGTTTTCTTTGTTGAGGAGTGCTTACAGAGTTGAGAGAGGACCGATGAGGATAGATAGTGTGTTGGAAAGAGAGAGTTTACTGATGGGGAAGTTGATATGGATCGTCGAGGGGTCGTCGAGTGATCGCCGAGGAAGTCGACGACGAAAACGAAGGGAACAACAGCTGGAAATAGCAGCAGCAGCAGAAAAACAGGCGGGTCAGTCGACCGGCCGGGTCGACCGACATGCACAGCATGCACGGGGTCTTAGGCGGTCGACCGGCCAGTCGACCGAAATGTCCTGACTGCAGGAACCAAACTCTCTGTAGTTTTGGGTCGACCGGACCGGTCGACCGGAGAGAGGAGGTCGGTCGATCGGCCGGTCGACCGACAGTCGGGTTTTGGGGAAAAATCTGCTGATCAGCAAATTTGGGTATTTAAGCCTAATGTTGATTTCTAGGGTTATATCTTGTAGAAGATCTGCGAGAAGGAAAAGGCTAGAGCTCTCTTGCATTCAAAGAGGCTGCTAGCCATTTTAATCTTCTTCCATAGCAATTAAATCTCTCTCTGATTGCCTCGAGGACGTAGGCATTGAGGCCGAACCTCGTTAAATAGATTGTTTGCGTTTGTTCTTTTTTCTGGTGATTATTTGTGCTGTTTGGGTTTATTCTCTGTGCTTGGAGATTTGTGAGATCCTCTTGGGGTGTTGTCATCGGCGCACAACAAGTGGTATCAGAGCTTCCAGGTTGCGCTTGGGATTTCTGAGGATTCGAAGGGCTCGAGATTGGATCCGGTGGAGATCGTGTATCGATCTCAGATCGGAGGTATTGGTGTTCATGGAGATCGTGTGTCGATCTCAGAAGGACGCAAGGAGGGCTCGTTGAATCTGTGATGGAGTAGATCCGGTGAGAAACTCAATCTAGGGTTCAGGGACAGGTAAAAATCCAATTTTTATCTGAGTAAAGATCTATTTCCAGTTGGTTATTCCTCCGCATAGATAGAGGATCAGAAATCTCAATGGCAGATGAAAGTACTTCTGTTAAGACTATGCATCCTCATCCGAGGATCGACGTGGTGAAGTTCAATGATACAAATAACTTCGGGATGTGGAGATGTGAGGTTATGGATGTACTGAATGCATCGAACCTCGAGGACACTCTCCTACTGGAGAAGAAGAGGAACACGACCACTGAAGAAGAGTGGGCAAAGATGAACAGGTCGGCATGTGGCTTGATACGTTCATGTTTGTCGCAAGACATAAAATACCTTGCACAACATGAGACGTCGGCGAAGAAACTGTGGGAAACCTTTGCGAAGAAATACCTGACGAAGAGTGTTGAGTCCAGGTTGCAGCTTAAGAGTAAGCTGTATCAGTTTCGGATGAAGAAGGGGAGCACAGTGAATGAGCACATCAACCGATATACGAAGTTTCTTACAGACTTGGTAAACGTGGATGTCACGATAGATGAGGAAGATAAGGCGATCATCTTTCTGAACTCACTCCCGGCAGAGGAGTATGAGACATTCACTCTGACCTTCATCAATGGAAGGCAGACCTTGGATTATGATGAGGTGTCGTCTGCACTGACTAGTTATGAGACGAGGAAGAAGGAGAGACATCCTTCTAGGTCAAGCTCATCGGTGGAGGCACTGGAAGTAAGAGGCAGAAGTTCATCGAGGAAGGGCAAGGAGGTTAGAGGAAGATCTAAATCCAGGCCGGGTTTCAAAAATCTGAAGAGGAATCAGTGTGCCTTGTGCATGGACTAGGACACTGGAAAGCAGAATGTCCGAAGGCCAAAGGTAAGAAGGTGGAGTCAAAGACCGAGGCGAATCTCGCACAAGCGGATGGATCGGATGATGACTCTTCAGTGTTCTCTCTCTCGGTTACTACCCCTACTGTTTGTAACTCAGATAGTGCTGAGTGGGTCTTGGATAGCGGAGCCACCTATCATGTGTGCCCGAACAGGGCCTGGTTCTCTAGCTTTAAAAGGATGGATGGATGTTACACGGTCATGGGGGATGACCATCCGTGTAATATAGAAGGGGTGGGTACAGTTCGCATCAAGATGGATGATGGGATAGTTCGAGAGTTGAAGGAGGTGAGGTATGTACCTCAGCTCAAAAGGAATCTTATCTCAGTTGGCACTTTGGAAGCATCGGGCATGGTGATATCTGTTCGAGATGGCGATCTCAGGATGATCAAGGGCTCGATGGTGGTGATGAAGGGCGTCCGCCGAGGCAATCTTTACTACTTGAAGGGTAGTACGATTACAGATCAGGTGGAGACTTCTAGTTCCTCAGATGATGGTGGCCCGGAGTTCTGGCAGGGAAAGGTCGGACAGGAAGAAGAAGAATCTTTGCAAGCTCCTGCAAAGAAGGAAATGGAAGGTGCTGCTACTGCAATTTGGAAGGTGGACACAGCGTTCTGGACAAGAAGAAGGTGAGATTCAGCACCAGTACTCACCACAATGAAGGTCTTCTTGATTGTGTTCACATGAGTGTATGGGGACCTGCTAAGACGGCATCGCTTGGAGGTCACAGGTACTTTGTCTCATTTATTGATGGTTCATCTAGGCAGGTTTGGATATATCCTATGAGACAAAGGGGTGAAGCCCTAGATGTGTTGGTGAAGTGGAGAGGAAAAATGGAGAGGCAGATAGGTAGGAAGATAAAGGAGCTTCATATTGGTAATGTTGGAAAGGACATGAACCAGTTCCTACAATTTGGCCAGAACACAGGTATTGCAATTCACTTCACAACAGGTACAGATGGGTTGGCTAAAGATGTAGTCCGTTCCTTGCTGGAGGAGGTTCAGAGGCTGTTGTCTAATGCAGGATTAGACAGGTCATTTTGGGCTGAGGCGACTGAGTATGCTAGCCATCTCATGAACAGGTCGACTGCGATTGGAGGTAGTGCTCCACTGGATATTTGGTCTGGGGAAGCTGCTCAAGATCATTGTTTACTGCGGGAGTTTGAAAGTCGGCCTACTTCAGTGCCAAGGATGGTAAGGTGAATTCGCGAGCAAAGAGGTTTGTCTATTTGGGCGTCAAGGGAAACAGCTACAGGTTGTGGGACCCCGAAGACAAGAAGATCGTGATGAGCAGAAATGTCACTTTTGGAGAGACTTCAGGGTTGAAGTCCATCGTCTCTCAGCAGGTAGAGAGGATGAAGACCAAGGGAAGATCGCAGCGGGTGGAGGTTGATGCTACTCCATCATCTCCAGTTGGTTCGGCATCAAAGGATACTTCAGCGGAGGTGACACCGGGTGGAGTTCATGATACCAAAGGTGATGCTGAACAGGTTGACGACATTGTTGAGGATGTCGAGTTGTTTGCAGCTATAGGAACAAAGGTGAAACCACGCTTGTGGGGAAAGAAGCATGAATCTCAAGCTTGTGATCGTGACAAGCTGAAGTTGAAGGCCGTTACTCTCCATGATGGTCGGGAAGAGGTTCATATGACACGGTCAGACAGGTTCACTGCTGCAAATAGAGGTACCAGTGCTTGAGCTTGATGAAGCTCATCTTAAATGAACTACAGTTGGCTTGATCCTTTGGGCAAGGTACGTAGGCAGCCGTAAAGGCGCAACCATTGGTGATGCAACTCTTATGGAGCTATTTGGGTTCTCGAGAAGCTGTTTGGATCTTCACGTAGAGGTGAAGAGGTGTGGCCGTTTGGAGCTTCACGTAGAGGTGGAGAGGCTTCACGTAGAGGTGAAGCGTTGTGGCCAGTTGGACTTCACGGAGAGGTGAGGTGTTGTGGTCTCGATGAACATGTGATCTTCCGGTGAGAAGATGTTGAGCTTGCATAAGGAGGGGTGTGCATCCAGTTGAAGCCGATGATGGTTGGTGTGCTCTACGCAGACTTGGTTGGACCGTCAATGGAAGACATGTAGACTAGATAGAGCTGGTCAGTTGGAGAGTCAGTGTTGGCTCGTGAGGAAGTCTTCATGAGGTCGTGAAGTTGCGAAGGAGAAGCCATGTTGGTGATCGGCATGTATGAAAATTCTCCTAAGGTGAAGTGCAGGGAAGGCATGTACGATGCTTTCCAGTGGATTGTTGAGCTACAGACTCCAAGCCGAGATCGTGTGTCGATTTCGCCGAGATCGTGTGTCGATTTCGCCAGGTGATGGACTGGGATTCGTTAGAGATCGGCTCAGATTTTAGGAAAAATCTTCGCCGAGGTGGAGAATTGTTGGAAAGAGAGAGTTTACTGATGGGGAAGTTGATAAGGATCGTCGAGGGGTCGTCGAGTGATCGCCGAGGAAGTCGACGACGAAGACGAAGGGAACAACAGTTGGAAATAGCAGCAGCAGCAGAAAAACAGGCGGGTCGGTCGACCGGCCGGGTTGACCGACATGCACAGCATGCACAGGGTCTTAGGCGGTCGACCGGCCGGTCGACCGAAATGTCCTGACTGCAGGAACCAAACTCTCTGTTGTTTTGGGTCGACGGAGAGGAGGTCGGTCGATCGGACGGTCGACCGACAGTCGGGTTTTGGGGAAAAATCTGCTGATCCGTAAATTTGGGTATTTAAGCCTAAATATTGATTCTAGGGTTATATCTTGTAGAAGATCTGCGAGAAGGAAAAGGCTGGAGCTCTCTTGCATTCAAAGAGGCTGCTAGCCATTGTAATCTTCTTCCATAGCAATTAAATCTCTCTCTGATTGCCCCGAGGACGTAGGCATTGAGGCTGAACCTCGTTAAATAGATTGTTTGTGTTTGATCTTTTCTTCTGGTGATTATTTGTGCTGTTTGGGTTTATTCTCTGTGCTTGGAGATTTGTGAGATCCTCTTGGGGTTGTTGTCATCGGCGCACAACATAGTGCGGGTCGAGCTTCTTCCTGAGGATCAGAGGGGTCTTGCGTAGTACCGGCAGCAGAGCTGTTTTCAGAGCGCGACAAGAAGGAAGGAGATAGTGGGAGCTTTTCTTTTTTTATACTTAGGTTCCTTTTAGCTATTTCCGGACACCTGCGTGTGCGCAATTTCTTACTCCTGGGAGGCTTTAGGTTCGTGTACTTGCTGAGAATGTTTTCATTAATTCTTTTAATGAAGCGCGGAAGGGCCTTTTGGTTCACTGTTTTTCTCCAAAAAAAAAAAAAGCTTGAGAAAGATGATGATGCTCCCTCTGATGTAATCACTCTAAATTCTACACAACAAGATTCAAATTCAATTGAGATTGCTCTTGAGATAGATGACACGGGTATGTGAATTCCAAAAGAGGGCAGCATCAATCTCTGAAAATTATGTTCAAGTTAAAGAATCATCAACTGGAGAGTATGAAGGGACTGGCTTAGGACTTGGCATTGTTCAATCATTTGTAAGCACAATTAACTCCTTTAGTTGTTATGTTATCTTAACTTTTTACCACTTTCGTGATATCTAGTCTACACAGTTTTATATATTTGAAGTGTTTATTCCTCCTTTTCTTTTGTAGGTACCTTTGATGGGTGGTGAAATTAATATTCGAGATAAAGAACATGGTGAAAGAGGAAACTGTAGTGCAATCTGGTAAAGTATTCGAGCAGTGGCATTTAGAAAACCTCCGAAGGTGGAAGGGATCCAATCTCTATCGCTGATGGAAGGTGATGAAACGAAAAGAGTTCTTCTAACATTGATGGAGAATATGGAAATGAAAGCTTGGATAGTTGACAAATGGGAACTCCTTTATTCTCTGCTTGAAAAAAGGTTGGTACGTTAATGGTGAATCTGGAAAATTTGATGCAACATTGCATGGGTAATCTTTTAAAAAGATAAAATCTTTTGAATTCATGTTACAGAGAAAGACATGTTTCGTGGCTCCAAAGATGAGACAGATCAAATTCTTCCCCTCAGCACGAAGGAAGAATCTAAGAAAAGACTTAGAGATTCTTTGGAGCAACAGTTGAATTTGCTGAAAATTGATTCGAAGTAATGAATCTATTCAAGAAGGTCCTACGAGAAAAGCGTGATTACGATAAGCACAAAGATCATTACTGCATTTCCTTATGATGTTGTTCCTATGGACTGTGAGGTAATTAATGCTTAATTATTTTTATTTATTTAGATTTTTTCAATATATAGCTATTTAGTGAGTCAAATACTAGGTTGGTAATTTTTCTAATACTAAAATTTTACATGGCTTATGTTCTCTCAAGCTAAATTTTATTGGTGGAACGTCAAATTTTAACGTGTCATGTTTCTTTCTATATTTAGTTTAAATACAATAAAATATATTATATATATATATATATATATATATATAATATATATATATATATATATATATAATATATATATATATATATAATATATAGAAAAATGTATATCAGCCCGCGGGCTGAGATTACTCTCTCAGCCTGCGGTGACGTGGCTCAATTTGTTACCTCACTGACTTGCGTCCCGCTTTTGGAAGAAGTTAAATTACAAATACCCTTTCGATAACTTTTCCTTATTGTTTATTATTATTTTCCCCCCTTTTATTTTGCCGCTCTTATAGGATATAAATTACTTTTCGCCTTATTTCTTTACCTCTTTTTGAAAGATCTAGTTTCTCCTTTTCAGCCTGCGATAAAAATTTTTTTGAAAAATATAAAATCTTTTCAGATCAATTTTTCAGCCTGCGATAAAATTCTAGTTTATAGTTTAATTTTTTTGTATATAATGTAGTCAGAGTCTTTGGTCGCAGTGTACATTTAAACTGCGACCTTAGTCAGAGACTTTGGTCGCAGTGTACATGGTTAATTGCGACCAAGGTCGCAGTGTTGTTATTGATAAAGATGGCCAGCAACTGCAATCTAGGGTTGCATTACATGGACTGTGACTTTGGTCGCAGTACGTAAAGTAATTAATTATTTTGTATATAATGTAGTCAGAGTCTTGGTCGCATTGTACATTTAAACTGCGACCTTAGTGAAAGTCTTTGGTCGCAGTGTACATGGTTAATGCGACCAAGGTCGCAGTGTTGTTATTGATAAAGATGGCCAGCAACTGCAATCTAGGGTTGCATTACATTGACTGCGACTTTGGTCGCAGTACGTAAGTAAGTGTTGTTTTATTAAGTGTTGTTTTGGATTAAGTCATTTTTGAATCTAAATGAAAATGAAAAGTTGTCTGTTGTCTGATGCGACTTGGAGTCACTCCGTGAGACGCAACCTGTCATAAAGATTTTATGAGATCTTTAAACGTCAAGTCTACGTTGACGAACCCGCACCATTCGTTGTTTACCGAAGCGGTTGTCCACGCGTTGGCTCTTCATTGGGTTTAGGCGTTAATGTCTTTTACTGCCAAACCGGCGCTGGCGGTTGGAGACCATTAATGCCGACGATTCTGATTAATGAACCATTAATTATGGTTATATGGGCTGCCTATAAATAGGTCTCACCCTCTCCCTTTAACAGCCCATAATTAGACTGTCATCATTCGAGAGCAATTGCTCTGAGAATTTCCGCCTTCTTCAGAGTCTGTAACAGGGGCCTGCCTCCATGGATGAAGATGACCCTATGGACGAACTTGATCGATGTTCGTCCACAAAGGAAAAAGTCATAGACCTCATCGTCCACAAGGGAAGAAGTCATGGTCCTCGTCGTTCACAAGGGAAGAAGTCATGATCCCTGACGAGGACTTAAGCCTCACCGAGATCTGCTATCACTTGACGCACCAGTCAAGCTTGCTGGTGACGGATGGTCAGAGTGGGTATGGCGGCGGGGGATGTGGTGGATATAGTGGTGGGTAGCATTCCCTGTGAGGTCTCAAAACCTCCTCTCTTACCCCAGAAGTAACATCGAGGAAACTCCATGCTCACTGGATAACCTTCTGGTGAAGAGATGTTCATCAACGAAATATCGTATCCCGCCACTTTGGAGTCCACTTTGGAGGGTCAGGTTGAATCGGGAGGATTCTGCTGCCACCAGACCTCAAGAAGAAGATTGCTCTTAGTGAACAAGGGCTCTTTTGATGTTTAATCTTCTTGGGTCTTTTTGATGTTTAGTCTTCTTTGTAATGCTATATTGTAACACTCAATCTTAGTGTATAACAGAGCTTTTTTGTATCATTTCCACATGCCTGGAGATAAATGCCTGGACATAAATAAAAAGCATATTTGTTTTTTAATAAACTACGAACTTGGTCGCAGCCATGCATTGCAAACAAAACAACTATGACCATAGATGACACTGCGACCAAGGTCGCATAAGATACATTGCACACAGTAACTACTGCGATCAGGGTCGACACTGCGACCAAAGACTGCGACTAAGCAACTGCTGCGATGACGTTGTCACCTCCGATTCCACCTGACCCTCCAAAGAGGCGGGATACGATCTTCGTTGATGAGCATCTCTTCCACACTGCAATCTAGGGTTGCAATACATGGACTGCGACTTTCACTAAGGTCGCAGTTTAAATGTACAATGCGACCAAAGACCCTGACTACATTATATACAAAATAATTAATTACTATACGTACTGCGACCAAAGTCGCAGCCATGTATTGCAACCCTAGATTGCAGTTGCGGTACATTCTTGATACATCCAAGAGATGCTCATCGACTAAGCAACTGCAGTTGTTGATTAAGACTAAAGACCAGCAATAGCGACCAAGATTGCAGATTATTTTTTTAAGACTGCGGCCATTAACTGCGACCAAGGTCGCAGTGTTGTTGTTGATTATTATAAAGACCACCAACTGCGACCAAGGTCGCAGTGATGTTGTTGATTAAGAGTAAAGACCAGCAACTGCGACAAGATCGCTGTGTATTTTATTAAGACTAAACACTAACAACTGCTATCAAGGTCGCAGTTTATTTTATTAAGACTACGGTCAGAAACTGCGACCAAGGTAGCAGTGTTGTTGTTGATTAAGACTAAAATCCAGCAACTGCGACCAAGGTCGCAGTGTATTTATTAAGTCTGCGTCCAGCAACTGCAACCAATGTCGCAACCTTTCATTTTAAAAATTTATAAGGGTGAAGTAATATAATTATTAACTGCGTCCATGGTCGCAGTATATTCGTTTAGCGTAAAATATTTAAAATGAAGGTTTGTAACAATTGTACAGCATTTCAACCAAGACATAGTAGTAAAAATGTAATTCACACAATTAACTTTAGAAAAACAGATTTATATATATTTAAAAAAATAAAATACAATTTTTTTAAACTTTTAATCCTCGTCATCACCATCGTAATGAGAAAGAAGTTTGCGACTTTTGGTCGCAGTACTGAAGGAGGTCGCATTTGCTATACGATAGCATGTTTCCTCCGGTATTCTTTATTCTGTATTAAGTATGCGACCATGAAATATTTTTTTACTTTTCAATGCTAGAAGTCGCAGTCGTCATATAAAAGGGGTATTTTTGTCAATTGTTTCACGATTGTTTAGGCGGGATTTTTTTGATTTTTTTTGGCGCCCACACTCTGCGACCGATGTGTGGCCTATATTCAGCCACGTCCCGCAGGCTGAGAAACTCTCTCAGCCTGCAGGCTGAGGTACAGTAAGCCATATATATATTATATATATATAATATATATATATAATATATATATATATAATATATATATATATATATATATATATATATGCTCAACTAGGGTTTTTTATGAATTTGTTCATAAATTTATGGGGAATTATATTGTTTAAATATGCTATAAAAAACAAAAAACTATGTGTGTGTGATTTCTCCTATTTCAAACTTAAGAGGAGATAAGTTCTGACATACTAATTTTTTATTATAGGTATTGCTTGTTAACATTTTATTTTTTCTTTAGATGCCAGTCATGAATGGCTATGAAGCAACTAGTAGCATAACATTTTTTTATCTTCATTGTCAATACATTTTTGGTAATATAACACTAGACCCGTCAAATTTGATATTTAGATCATTGATAATTATAATGCAAGACTCATCAAATTAACAATCTCATGTATGTCTACCCCAGGATTGAAAGTGAGAGAGAAATAAGAGTGTCACCAAAAGCGAAGGAGATGGTGGGTTAACTGCTGCTAGATTGCCGTCAGTTCGATCAGAAAGTTTCTCAGCGTCGTCTGAGGGGGCGTGTCAATTGCTCATTCTCTGACCACGACGACATCTGGCGCCGTGTTAGAGTTTCTTTTACTATTATTTTGGAGGATCAATTTTGTACATGTATACATTTTGTACTCTTCTACCGGGGATGTTTCGTTAAGATATTTTAATGATTGCCGGGGAACTTTCTAGTCTCATGGTTTTTCTAAAAAAAAATAAATAAATAAGATTAAAATGAGGAAACCCTTTTGTATGGGATTACAAAATAGCAGGTAAATTTGGATAATATAACCTCATCAGTTGAAGACTGCCATGCACTAATTTTTTTGAAACTCCATCACCAAATCTGTCGTAATGGAAAGAAAAGTAACCTTCTTTTAAGACACTTTGTAAAGCTATTCCTCATGTCTAATAAATTTTATAGGTTGCTAGTGTTTAAGATTAGAAGAGAAATCCAGTGCATGGGAATATTGTTTTCTCTAAGTAGAAGTTTATGATTAGTTACCTATTAAGGACAATTAAATTACTTGCCCTGTACACAAATTCATATGTACTGCATTCTGAAGAGAAAGAAATACCTACTCAGGAAACTGATATTTTACTAATTGATAAAACATTTAGGTGAATCCTTCCCGTCTAGTCTATTTTGAGAAACTTTATGATGCGGACATTCAGCCACGATCTTGACGTGTTATCTGTAGGAATAAACGACCGCTGGGCAGGTTGGGAATTTATTGGGCGCTCATAGTGGGCTAGACCCAATATAAAAGATCTCATCAAGATAAGGTAATCTTGATTTGAAATTCAAATCAAAATTGATTTTGATCTTGATAGTTGTTGTTATCTACAATTCTATCTACAAAAAATTAATTAGTTGGAGATGAGAATTACAACTCTATCTCCTAAGATCTTATTGGTTGGAGATGAGAATTACCTCCTAACCACTATATAAACCCATGAGAACTAGAAAGTGAGTTAAAGTTTTTCTTTCACAGAAGAAGTTTCTCTTCTACTAAAGAGAAAGAGGGATCCTCATCTTTTTTCTCTCAATCACAAAGTGATTTTATTGGGTGCTTTAACTGTGGTTCAAGGCTGATTGTTCTTATAATGTCCACCTACCATTAATTGTACTCCAAAATTGCATTTTTATCATCACTTTTACATATATATCCTTGATCATTCCTTTATTAACTAATGCTATTAACTCTCATTTTACTTATGGCATGTAGAAATTCAATAAAAAAATGGAGATAATGAGTAGACGAAGCTTTTATCCTATCTAAAGTTGGATTTTAAATTAAATTGAATCCAAAGGAGAAAAAGATTAATCTTCATCTCCTAAATTCAAGTTCAAATTCAGAAGATAAAGTCTTAGAAGATGAATGGGATAAAGCTAATTCTACAAAGAATAAGGAGGATAACTCAAATTAAATGGAGATTAAAATCAATTCAGACTTGGATTCAGATTGTACACCTTTTAGTATTTGGATCATACCTTTCTCTACAGATAATCAAATCCTATGATTCAAAATACTACAGAAAGACAACTTGAAGAGCTATAATTTTATGTCTACCACTCTGCCTAGTTCAGCCGTCGGATGAGTCAACATGCCAACTTGCTGCATGATTGAATTTTCGTATTGAATTAGGAAACCTTTTAATTTGTAGTATCCTAGTATGATTATCTTTGAGGTCTATTTAAAGAGCTGAAGTCTCTCATAATCTCTCATCTTACATCAAAGATCAAAATTAGGTTTTTCTTTAGATCTATTTTCTTTCCGAATTTTATGTACTTTTTGTATGAGGAGGAAGGCAATTCTTATAATTGATCGTGCAGGTTCTATCTTTCTCATATCTTTGTTTAGTTTAATTTTGCTTTTTCTTTGTTTTCTTTATTTCTTGCTTTCTTTTGCTTTTCATATTTACCATGAGTAGCTAGGTGCTTTCTCATGGCTTGCTTATATATCACAACCATCACATCTAATATCTAATAGATAACAGGATTAGGTCATATGCATGCCTACTCTAAATTTTATTATTGAAGACTTATTAGGATAAGTAACTAGTTTAAATACTTTTTTATTGTTCTTCTTAATCTATACTTAATAAATATCTTGATATTCTAATGTTCTACTTTAATAAGTGCTAGGGTTAAAAATTTGCTTGTACTTTCTAATGATCTTTCTTATTTTATACTTAACCGACAATCTTGATATTGTAATGTTACATCTTAGTTAGTACTATTTCAACCCGTATTCTAGTTTCTGTCCCATGTATCTTACTTGATTTTGTGATAGAATATCATGTTTATGATTTGAAGTGAAGTAATTATCTATCTAGCATTGGCATGTATAGTGGTTAATTATTAGTAAGCTGTGAACCTTTCTTTTAGTTTAATTCTTTATCCACATACAATTTATTCTTTCTTTTTTAAGTTGCTTAAATAGAGAAGATAATAAGAAGACAATATTACCAAAAAGCTTCCATCACATCACTCCTAGAGGTTCGACCCATTTAGCTCTTGTTATAGTGGTTAAATTGCGAAGATTCAGAATTAAAACCAATCACATACACTTTTCATATTCTCTGTATTTTTTTCACGCAATCATATTTTGGTGCCGTTGCCGGGGAGGGAACGATATGCATTGTTTTCCAACTAAATTCTTCTCAATTTGTTTGAAAATTATAAAAAAATATATTCCCCATGACCTATCTAAATTCATTGGTTACAATTCATTTGATAGGTTAAGACTATCTTTCCATCCATCAACCTCTTTTCCAAATTATCATGACTATCCCCACCCCACTCTATCATCTTTTACAGCCTATCTTATAACTAGGTACAATTATCAAGACCCTCAAATTGACCAAAGTTTTGATCATCTTTTTTAAGATGAACTTAACTGTTTGGATGATTCGATTAGGGATGCCTTGGTTAGTTACATACCTCCAAAAGATATAGTTTATTCAAGTTTTGAGAAGATGTCTGAGGATGAGCTCATATTTCTCGGTATTCATGTTGCACCAATAATATTGCGTAATAACGAGGATAAAATTGTAATGAGTGGTGGAGAGAAAAAGAGAACTAGAAAGAGGAAAGTGATGAACAAGTTGGAGAGGATGAGAGCTAAAATGATAAAAAAAAATTGACCTTCTCCAATTTCACTACTAAAGAGGGCACATTGGAATGATGGAAAGCGAGTTAGAGGGAATAGACCTAAATATATCTATAGGCGTACCTTTTTTACATTTTATTTCATTCATTAAGGACAATGCATGAAATAAGTGCGGAGGAGGTTTACTAACATGCTAACATAGTAGGTTTATTAACAAAATTTTTTTAAAAACTTTTTAAAAAAGAAAATAATATTTTGATTTATTTTTAAAAGAAATTAAGTAATTTTAAGGAATAAAAAAAAATCATAATTAGGATTTCTTAACACTTGGTCAAAATAAGATTATTTGTTTGATTTTTAGGTTAGGAGAAAAAAATTGAAAAAGTAATTTAGTCTTGATATTTTTACCTTGATGAAATATGCATGCTTTATTCACTTACACACTTAAGATTCAAAACAAAGACTCTCGTGTCTTAGAAAAAATATATAAAATAAATAAATTTAATTATTGATTAGTTAGGTACTTTGGTCCAAGAAAGCCTTGGTATTTATGCGAAAGGTAATTAGGTAAGTTTGATAAAAGGAGAAAAATATATAAATATAATATATGTATTAACACATCTAATAATCAATAAGTTAGGTATTAAGGCCTCAAGAAGCCTTAGTACTTACACAAAAGAAAATTAGATGAATTATACATATTTTTAAAAAAAAAGAAAAATGAAGTGCTTAAAGGGCAACGAAGTGGTAATACTTCGAACTGCTATAGAGGTTTCTGTATCTCAGTCGTCAGCTGAGAGAGTTTCTCAACCTGTGTGATGTGGCTTCATATTAGTCGCAGAGAAGTCAAAAATTTAGGTGATAAAAAGACAAAACATCCTGCTTGAAAAGACCCTCAACCACTTTACCGCTGACCAAAAACTAAAATACTCTCAGTTTCACTTTTAACCTGATTACAACTGTTCCTCCACAAAAAAAAAATTACAGATCTGATAATTTGAGTTTTTTCAAACAAAAAATTACAGATCATGATTACTAAATTTTTGAATCATCCACATCAAAAATTTAATTTATAAAATAAAAATCTGATCAAGATGTTGAGTAAGAAAGCAACTATCGCAAAAGGTAAAAAAACCGTGAAAACCCTAGGTCATTGGGTGAAATAGCAAAAAATTATGAATTTTTCAAAAAAATTCCAATTTTTTTATTTAAACATTTTTTCAACTTTTTAATATCATTTCGCTTCAGATCGGTCTCTAATTCCTAAAATATTTTCAATTTCAGTGTTGAATTTTAATTCTAAAAATTAAAATTAAACTGAAATTTTTTATTAAAAATGAGATCTTTATTAAAATATTAAAGTTTCTAATTTCAGGAAATATTTTTGAAAATTAATTTATTTTAAAAGAATACGACCATGGTCGCATTAATGTTCAACTTTTTTTTGAAATAAGTTTTAATCACAATAAAAATTTATTACTATGACATGAAACAGTTTATTTTAGTATTTTTTTTGTTATCTAAAACTGCAATCGAAGTCGCAGTTTCTAAAAAAAATTTGGATTTAAATTTTTTAACATCATTTTCACTTTTAGATTTATTTTTGTTATGAAAGTACGCCTAGAGGGGGGTGAATAGGTGTACCGCTAATCTAATGAACTAAATGCGGAAATTAAAACTAATTGCAACTACACTTAGTGCAACCAACGAGTGTAGCCGAATTCCCTGTGAAGGACTCTGGACTAACTCCTCTTAATTCCTCTGAATAAGAGTTGAGGCGCTATATGAAGCTCTCGTGGTTAAGCACAAGTGAGTCACACAAACACACAAGCATGTATATGATAAGCAATATGAAACAATTGCACAAATAAAGAGAGAGAGAGAGTTGAGAGTCAATTGATCAAACGCAAACAATAAGATGTGTTTTGAGGTTCGAACACCGAGCTCTACGTCCCCGCCTTCACCGAGAAGGATTTCCAATCCACTAGGAGTACCGAACTCCTCTCTCAACCAGTACAACCTCCACCGAGGCAATACAAATGGTCTACCAAAGACCGGAGTACCGAACTCCACCAAACCAACCAATACAACCTCCACCGAGGCAACACAAGCACCACCTCACATAAGAGGGGTAGGCCCTTAGCCAAACAACCACAATCCACCTCACCAAGAGGGATATAAATCCAAAGTCCACCTCTCACTAGAGGGAGCACACCACAATCTCAACCTCTACCAAAGAGGGAGCTAACCACAACCCAAATCAACCTCTACCAAAGAGGATACAACAAGTAAAGGGTTTACAACAAAGTGGTATATCTCAACCACAAACTAATTTCCCTCAAATAAAGATCCTATAGAATAGGATAGGAGATATAGCTCAAGTGTGGAAAACTAAGTGTTTTGATCAAAGAAAATCTCTTGAAAAAATACCAAATAGATATAGAATTTTAGACCAAGAAACTAATTTTCAAAAACCTATTTTCTTTGAAATAAACAAAACACTTTAAAACAAATAAGATGGATCTTTTTAGCACTAAAATACTTTTGAAAACTAGTTTAAAATACTAGAGAAACTATGTAAATTTGCTCTTGAAATCTTAGCCAAAAACTCAAACAAATGAGGTTTATATAGCCCCCATACAAAACTAGCCGTTGGAGCTGTTTTTCAGCTCTGGCGGCTGGCGGTCGACCGCCAACGGTCAAATTTTTGACCGTTGGAGGCCTTCGGTCGACCACCCAAATCCAGAGAGCAAATGCTCTCTGGCCGGTCGACCGCTCGGTCGACCGTGCCAAGTAGCAAACCAAACGTGCACGTTTGGTGTACGTCGGTCGACCGGTCCGGTCGACCGCCAGAGCCTGGCAGGCTGCTGTTTGGGACAGAAAACTTAAGTTTTTATTATTCTGTAAAATCCCATAAAACTTCTAAAATTTCACAAAAATAGTTTTATCATAATACATTGATATATAAACTTATGTGAAACATATTGAACCATTTTTGTGTAATGGAAATTTTGCCGAAAACCAATTTCTGTATTTTCTAAAACTTAGATTTTTGAATTGAAAATACGTTTTGTCCAAAACTCATCAAAATACAAAAACATGATATTTAAACAGCTTGAAGTATATTGTATATGGATATAATCCAATATACATGAAACGTATATATCATTGTTTTTGAGTTTAAATACGAAAATATGTTTTGTTAAAATACAAAACACCAAATACATGAATAGGCATATCAAACTAAGTTTGTCTAAGATATGAAGCATACATGTATATAGAGCATATCTAATATACATAAAACCATGTAAACTTGTATTGATATTATCTATTCATGAAAACCAATATCGGTTAAACCAAAAACCGAAAACCAATATCCAAAACATAAAACGTGTGTGTGTTGTGAACTTGAGCATATCACACTATTCTAATCTTTACAAATGGATCTAAAACAAAAACTAAACTAGGTACGAGATCTTCTTGACGAACTCCGTCTTCAAGTCGACTCGATCCAACCCGTGATCCACCGAGCTTGACTCCAACGAGTGCAATATATGATCTTGATGCTCGGGCTCTAGAATCACCATGTGAAAGCTTCCAAACCATCTTTGTTGAAGCTAATCACCAACTAATATCTTGGTAAAGGATCTGAAACTAAACATCACAAGATTATTAGTAAACATAACTACATGAGTTAATCATCATCAAAACTAGAGTGGAAGGCCTCTGGGCCAACAATCTCCCCCTTTTTGATGATGACAAAACTCATGGAGTTATATATGCATGGATTAAAGTTAAGCTTCAAAGAAGCTCCCTCTTAACTCATGCATCACAATAAACAAATAAATATACAATGAATATTAAACATGACAATGCATAGACATGCATAAAATAAGCTTTTGAAATCAAATACAAAAACATGCTCTTGATATCAAACATGAAATACATCAACATGCATAAATAAAACAAGCTCTTGATACCAATTAAAAAATAAAACAAGAATTTAAAACAAGAAGCTCTTAATACCAATAAAAAATCAAACTAACCAAACTATGTTTCTTAAAACAAATACTCTTGATACCAATACTTGATACCAATATAAAAACATGCATAATCATAGAAACATGCATATAAACTCAAATTATTCTCCCCCTTTTTGTCAATCATCAACAAAGGGGTCCAAGTAAAATAATAAAACATATTCTTCCAACATGATACTAATTAAAAAAAAATTATCAATATAAGTGAACCATGATACCAATTGAAAGATAATCAATATAAAAATTCTTGTTATCAATGTTACCAATTGAAAGAAATAAATCAATAGTACCAATTGAAAGTAAACAAAATCTTAATACCAATTGTAAGTAAACAAATAAGCATCTTGATACCAATTGAAAGTATATTTCATTTTGAACATATGATACCATATCAAAATCAATATTCATTTTTCAATCATTTTTCATCATAAAGTATGGGAGTGAAAATCAAAGGTAAACAAAATACCAATTGAAAGATAAAATACAAATTTTCTCCTCCTTTATGAAATACCAAACGAGATGATGCATAAGCTTGTATTAGTACCAATTGAACACTAATCAATTGAAATATGATATTTATTAAAAAAAATCAAGCTTATCATAATCAAAAATTTGTGCTTAAAGATATAGGGATATAGTAAGCACAAATAAAACATGTATAGGTGTATGAAAAATGAGTACCAAGCAAAATTGATGATACCAAATGAAAGCATACATACACAAAAATAATATATGAGTATACAAGAAAATGTCAATATTGATACCAATTGAAACGATCCAATGATACCAATTGAAACAACAATAATATCAAGTGTATATCTCATAATACCTTTCCACCCATTCATGCACATGTTTAAAATGATTTTCAATAAAGAGCATACAAGACATGGTCGCCCAACCAACCGCCCTTTACGGAAGGTAGGGGTTTTCAAAAATAGGTTTGAAAATATAGTATGTTTGAAAACTCTCCCATAATGAAGAATACCGTAACTACTTTATGGAAAATCTTGAAAACTAGTACGAAATCCTTCAAGTAAGGAATAAAACAAAATTATATTTCATGAAAAACATGTAAATCACATGGTCACTAAACACTCAAAGTCCATAAAGCCCATACATACTCATGAAAACATAATCATGAGAAACATTTAAATGAAGTGAGTGTACAAGTGTTATGTGAAACACATAATCATGAAAGTAGGCAATAAAGCTCAAAATCCTTAAAACATGAAAATCATCAAAACGATTAAATCTTCAAGGCATATGTATGTCTTATACAAACCAAAGTATATATACATATCCAAACACAACGAGTCCACAAATGTATATGCATGAAGGCACGTGGCTCAAAGGATGTATATATATAATCAATAGTTTGGACAAGATAGACATATACATGAAGTGAAAACACATAATCATAAAACATGGATAAAATAGGAATACAAGTTAAATGCATGAATCATCAAAACTAGACTATACTAGCACATCTAATGGGTACAAATAAGCATTCAAGCACATACATATAATGATCTATTTGTGGCCCACTATATGTACAAGTATATATCCTAGTCTTAATGAAAACTAACATTTAAACATATATTCAAATTTTGAAGCATAAAATGAGACATAAATCAACCTGATAAACATAAAAACGATCATTATGTGAATCCACATGTTATTAGAACTATGATATGCATAATAGCTAAATAATGGTGAGAACACAACATATGGGTCCTTATAAACAAGGGTGATCTCAAAAGCTATACATGCATGTCAATGATCTAATAATCATGGCATTTATTATAATAATCTATAAACATCAAAACATGAAGCATCAAAACAAAAATCATAAACATACATATGATCATTATGTATATGCATGTGCATTAGATGTAGGACATACATATTAGTTAAAAAAAAACAAAGTGAGAACACATAGATATAGGTCCATATTAAACATGGCTGTCTCAAATAACTAAACATGTATATCACTAATCTAATAAACATGGCATAAGCATAATGAACAATAAAATATGACATGCTATGAATCAAAGACATGAAAAGCATGCAAACATAAGCGGGAGTTAGAGATCGATACCAAAACCGATGAAGGCACCTCTCTAGTTCTCCAAACCAAGGTGGTCCTCTCACCAAACTTTCCTTGAAAGTGATGCATCCAAATAATCCACATGAAGCTCGGAACGCATTCACTTCAAGGCACCGTCGCTCTCACGTTATGCGAGAGCCCACACCTACATCAAATACAATAGGGGTGGTCTTTGGTACCCATACTCTTTTGGATCCATGGGGGTTAGTACCTTTTCTAACCCAAACAAATTTATGTGCTAAATTAACATCATGTATACGATCATAGCAAAATTTAGCAAGGTGGCCCTTACGTCCACAATGTGTACAAGTGTACACATGAGCATACATGTGATGGGTGTGACCGTGAAGAGCATGTGTATGCCGTGTATGGTGTGCATGCATAGATGAAATTTGTTTCTTTCGAAACATGGATTCCAAACGTGTATGACTCAAAACACAATGGCTCAAAGTGGAGCCCAAACAATCCACACTCTTTTTAACAAACAAATATCATTATCAATCCTAGAAGAAGAGGTGCATTCAATAGGTGAGCTAGGTAAAACTACACTAGCATGGCAAACATGTGAATCAATATTAATTTCAAAGATTCATTTTTCTTTAAACAAACATCTAGATCCTTTGAAATTGAAGCAATTTTTATTTTCAAAGAATCATTTTCTTTTACAACAAATGCAAGTTTTGAAGATAGGTTTTCATTTTTCTTCAAAATAATTTCACAATCATTTTTAGATTTTAAAAATTCATTTTCCTTTAGTGCAAGGTCTAGTTGAGATTTAAGTGAGTCACGTTCACTAGAAATCTTTCCTTCTCTTGCAAAACCAAATCAAGTCTAGAAGACAAATTTTCATTTTCTTTATTTAAAGCAAAAGTCTTCTTTTTCAAAATATTATATTTTTCTAATAATTTTTCACACACAATAGAAAGTTCTTCATTCAAAGCATTTGGATCAATATTCTCATCACATGAAGAACTAGTATCATCACTATCTAATTGAGTTTTCGAGTATACCTCAAGGGAGTCATTCCCTTGGACCATAAAGCATTGTGGCTCGGATTCTCCACTAGATTCATCCTCCATGATGTTGGGCATTTGTAGCTCGGAGGAAGTCAACTTGTTCCATACTGAAAAGGCGGAATCATAGTTAGAAACAAGCATAAGATAATCTTTGTTAAGCGTGCTTCTAAGTACCTCAAGGGCAAGTGTATTGGCCCCTATATGATTGCGGTTACCAAGATAGCACTTCTTGGTAGCGGCAAGGAAAACATGCAAGCTTAGGGTTTTCAAATACATGGACATCCTAAATTTTCATGTGTCAATGTTGGAAACATCAAACATGGGAGGTGACAAGCAATCCATGAGTGTGTGTAAACAAATATATGTGTAAATGCAAATGATAGATTAGCTAACCAAGATCACACTCCTAGGTGGTTAAACCAAATATCAGGAGCGTAGGCTCTGATACCAATTGAAAGTACGCCTAGATGGGGGGTGAATAGGTGTACCGCTAATCTAATGAACTAAATGCGAAAATTAAAACTAATTGCAACTACACTTAGTGCAACCAACGAGTGTAGCCGAATTCCCGTGAAGGGCTCTGGACTAACTTCTCTTGATTCCTCTGAATAAGAGTTGAGGCGCTATATGAAGCTCTCGTGGTTAAGCACAAGTGAGGCACATAAACACACAAGCATGTATATGATAAGCAATATGAAACAATTGCATAAATAGAGAGAGAGAGAGAGAGAGAGAGAGAGAGAGAGAGAGAGAGAGAGAGAGAGTTGAGAGTCAATTGATCAAACGCGAACAATAAGATGTGTTTCGAGGTTCGAGCACCGACCTCTACGTCCCCGCCTTCACCGAGAAGGATTTCCAATCCACTAGGAGTACCGAACTCCTCTCTCAACCAATACAGCCTCCACCGAGGTAATACAAATGGTCTACCGAAGACCAGAGTACCGAACTCCACCAAACCAACCAATACAACCTCCACCGAGGCAACACAAGCACCACCTCACATAAGAGGGGTAGGCCCTTAGCCAAACAACCACAATCCACCTCACCAAGAGGGATACAAATCCAAACTCCACCTCTCACTAGAGGGAGCACACCACAATCTCAACCTCTACCAAAGAGGGAGCTAACCACAACCCAAATCAACCTCTACCAAAGAGGGATACAACAAGTAAAGGGTTTACAACAAAGTGGTATATCTCAACCACAAACCAATTTTTCCCACAAATAAAGATCCTATAGAATAGGATAGGAGATATAGCTCAAGTATGGAAAACTAAGTGTTTTGATCAAAGAAAATCTCTTGGGAAAATACCAAATAGATATAGAATTTTAGACCAAGAAACTAATTCCCAAAAATCTATTTTCTTTGAAATAAACAAAATACTTTAAAACAAATAAGATGGATCTTTTTGGCACTAAAATACTTTTGAAAACTAGTTTAAAACACTAGAGAAACTCTGTAAATTTTGCTCTTGAAATCTTAGCCAAAAACTCAAACAAATGAGGTATATATAGCCCCCATACAAAACTAGCCGTTGGAGCTGTTTTTTAGCTCTGGCGGCTGGCGGTCGATCGCCCGGTCGACCGCCAGCGGTCAAATTTTTGACCGTGGAGGCCTTCGGTCGACCGCCCGGCCGACCGCCCAAATCCAGAGAGCAAATGCTCTCTGGCCGGTTGACCGCTCGATCGACCGTGCCAAGTAGCAAACCAAACGTGCACGTTTGGTGCACGTCGGCCGACCGGTCCGGTCGACCGACTCTGGATCCGGTCGACCGGCCCGGTCGACCACTAGAGCCTGGCAGGCTGCTGTTTGGGACAGAAAACTTAGGTTTTTATTATTCTATAAAATCCCATAAAACTTCTAAAATTTCACAAAAATAGTTTTATCATAATACATTGATATATAAACTTATGTGAAAATTTTCAACACAAATGTCAAACATATTGAACCATTTTTGTGTAATGGAAATTTTGCCGAAAACCAATTTCTGTATTTTCTAAAACTTAGATTTTGAATTGAAAATACGTTTTGTCTAAAACTCATCCAAATACAAAAACATGATATTTAAACAACTTGAAGTATATTGTATATGGATATAATCCAATATACATGAAACGTATATATCATTGTTTTTGACTTTAAATACGAAAATATGTTTTGTTAAAATACAAAACACCAAATACATGAATAGGCATATCAAACTAAGTTTGTCTAAGATATGAAGCATACATATATATAAAGCATATCTAATATACATAAAACCATGTAAACTTGTATTGATATTATCCATTCATGAAAACCAATATCGGTTAAACCAAAAACTGAAAACCAATATCCAAAACATAAAACGTGTGTATTGTGAACTTGAGCATATCACACTATTCTAATCTTTACAAATGGATCTAAAACAAAAACTAAACTAGGTACCGAGATCTTCTTGACGAACTCCGTCTTAAAGTCGACTCGATCTAACCCGTGATCCACCGAGCTTGACTCCAACGAGTGCAATATATGATCTTGATGCTCGGGCTTTAGAATCACCATGTGAAAGCTTCCAAACCATCTTTGTTGAAGTTAATCACCAACTAATATCTTGGTAAAGGATCTGAAATTAAACATCACAAGATTATTAGTAAACATAACTACATGAGTTAATCATCATCAAAACTAAAGTGGAGGCCTCTGGGCCAACATATTATACATTGCGGCCTTGGTCGCAGTGTTGCAGCCTTTTTTTATTTTTTCGATCAGGGTCGCAGTATTTTTTCAACATTGGTAAGTTAAATAGGATACTTCGACTGTAGTCGCAGTCTTATGAAACGAGGGTTGAATTCAATTGAAGCAATGGCGAAGATCTCGTAAGTTAATTAATTAAGACGATTAGAAGAATGCGACTTCAGTTGCAGTCTTATGTAACAACAGTCTCTTTAAGAATGTTTTGTTTGATAACACTGTGATCTTAGTCATAGTATTTTTATTACGTAATTTAAATATGATATTGTGACCGTGGTCGTATTTTTATGAAACAAGCGACATAGTCAATTGAAGCAGTGAACAAGGTCTCGTAAGTTGATTGTTAATCAAAAATGCATATTTTTATTCACATTTCCATACTTAATTTTTATAAAATATTACTATTTAATTCATTTATTATTTAGTAATGTGTAGGCCTCCAAGATCCAAGAAAGCCCAAGAGAAAGCCCAAAAGAAGCGAAAAGCCCACAAGAAATATGAAAAAAAAAAGAGTAATTAGGAAAGATAAAGGAAGCATCTTTTCATCCTATTTAGATTTGGATTTATCTAAAGGAGGAGAAGTCCTCATCCTAATTAAAAATAGAGGTGGATTTCTATTTAAATCTGATTGCTTGGACCACAAGATGAAGATGAAGATAAAGGAGAGAAAATCAGAATTTAATTCGGATTCAGACTAAACATTCTTTAGTATTTTAATCATAACTTTCTCTATTGAAAATCATAGTTGATGATTCAAGATGATCTAGAAAGTAGACTTAAAGGGCTACAGCTCTTACATTGATCATACTTTCCAATTCTGTCATTAGTAAGTCATATTCGACAATCAACACTATAACAAGCTGCAGATCAGAATTGAATTTCTACAAATCAAGTTTGGAGATAAGAGCAGAATTCAAATTCAGAAATATTCAGCTCCCCCTATCTTTATACGCTTTCTTTCCCTTGGTTTTCTCCTATAAATGCCCCTACAGAGCAACAGAGGAAGGGCAGATCTCAGTGGCTCAAGCTTCGGGTTATATTTTTATCCTCTTTCTTTCTGAATTTTCTTATATTATTTTATTTTTTGTATTTGGAGAAGAAGATTGTTGAAGAAATAGACGAGCTTTGTAATTGGTTGGTGACATCCAATAAAATAAAGTTTTTTATTCTTTTTACTCTTCTTGTCTTTCAATTCAATTTAGTTTTTTTGCTTTAGCTTATTTGTTTTTCTTCTTTTAATTTGATGCAACTTTTCTCATTCATAATAAAAATTGAAAATAAAAATAAAAATATGAGTAACTAATTAAACATATAGTTTGCTAATCTCTCGATCAACCTAAGTTTAGTTCAAAAGATGAACTGATTGAAAACTATGCTTGTTAGAAACCCTAAGATTAAATTAGTGTTCTTGAAGATGAATAAATAATTAGGTTTAACTAATTTAGAGTTGCACTTCTTAATGGTTATTCATAGTTCATATTTAAATATTTTGATAGCATCATGTTTGAAAACACCTAGAGGGAGGGTGAATAGGTGTAAGTGCAAATCTAGAAAACTAAATGCGCTAAATGCGGAAGCTAAAATAATTTTGCAATCACACTTAATACAACCAACAAGTGTAGCCAAATTCTCCGTGAAGGGCTCTGGACTAACTCCTCTTGATTCCCCTAGATATGGGTTGAGGTGCTATATGAAGCTCCTGTGGTTAAATACAAGTGAGGCACATAAACAACCAAGCATATACAATATATAGCAATATGAATTATGCAAGGCACAACACAAGCAAATAAGATATGTATGATATGAATGATGATTTGCACAAATAAAAGAGAGAGAGAGAGAGAGAGAGAGTTGAGAGACAATGGATCAAATGCTAAGACAAGATATGTTTCGAGGTTCGAGCCCCTAGCTCTACATCCCCGCCTTCACCACCGTGAAGGATTTCCAATCCACTATCTCCCAGCGAGGGAACCTCCACCGAGGAGGATTTGTTACAACACTAGGAGTACCGAACTCCTCTCTCAAACACCGCCTCACAACCGAGGGGTAGGCCTGTAGCCAAACAACAACCAACACCTCTACCGAAGAGGGTTACAAACACCAACTCCACCTCTCACTAGAGGGAGCAAACAACAACCAACTCCACCTCTCACTAGAGGGAGCAAACCACAATCCTCAACCTCTACCAAAGAGGGAGCAACCAACAAATGAGGGTTTACAACTAGTGGTATGTTTCAACCACAAACAACTCCTCTTTTCCACAAACAAAAGATCCTAATAGAATAGGATAGATGATAAGCTCAAGTAGAAAAACTAGGTGTTTTGGAAAGCAAAAACTCAAAGAAAAACTTTGGGAAAACTCTTTGTAGATGATGGAAATGAAGAACCAAAACAAATCTCCCAAAATACTCTTTTCTTTGATTTTTTCAAAAACCTAAAACAAATAAGATAGATCTTTTGAAGCACTAAAACACTTTTTAAAACTTGTAAAAACACTTCAGAAAGCTGAAAAATTTTCTTGTAAAACCTCTTCTCAAAACACCCCAAGAGATGGGGTATTTATAGCCCCAACAGAAACTAGCCTTTAGGCTGTTTCTGACAGCCTGACAGGCTGGCAGTCGACCGGCCGGTCGACCGCCAACGGTCAGATTTCTGACCGTTGGAGCCCTCGGTCGACCGCCCGGTCGACCGCCCAGTTTCAGAGAGCACAGCTCTCTGGTCCGGTCGACAGCACGGTCGACCGCCCAGATACAGAGAGCAGAGCTCTCTGGTCCGGTCGACCGGCCCACTGGGCTGCCAGATCTTCACAAGGCTGTGCACGTCGGTCAACCGCAACGGTCGACTGGCCCTTGGTTCGGTTGACCGTGCGGTCGACCGACCTGGCCTGTCAGCCACAGTCTGGGTCAGAAACTGGGTCAGAAAAACAGTTAAACATATTTCTAAAAATTCTTTTAGGTCTTGTAAAAGTCCCCAAAAATAGTTTTAACATTTTGCATTGATATATAAACATGTGATAAAAATTTCAACTCAAATATCAAGCAATATAAACTATTTTTGTGTCTTATCATTTTTACCAAAAATCAAAACTTGTATTTTATCAAACTTGGATTTTTCTCAATAGGAAATCTGATTTTCCGTAAACTCATGAATAGACATATCAAAATAAGTTTGTTTAAGATATGAAGCATGTATGTATATTGAACACATCTAATATACATAAAAACTATTTAAACTTGTTTTGATCTAAACTATTCATGAAAACCAAAATCCATAAAACGTGTGTGTTGTGCACTTGAGCATATCAACTATTCTTATCTTTACACAAGGATCTAAAACACTAGGATACCTAAGTCTTCTTGACGATCTTCATCTTCAAGCCGACTCGGTCCAAACACCGTAATTTACGAGCAAGGTTATGAAAGATCTCGACGCTCGGGCTTGGGAATCACCAAGTGAAGGCTTCCAAACTCCTCTTTTTGAAGCAATCACCAACTAATATCTTGTTTAAAGATCTGAAACTAAAATCACAAGATTATTAGTAAACATAACTACATGAGTTAATCATCATCAAAACTAGAGTGGAAGGCCTTCGGGCCAACAATCTCCCCCTTTTTGATGATGACAAAACTCATGGAGTTATATATGCATGGATTAAAGTTAAGCTTTAAAGAAGCTCCCCCTTAACTCATGCATAAACAAATAAACATAAATGTGCAATGAATATGAAACATGAAACATGCATAGATATGCATAAACAATAAAAGGCTCTAGATACAAATGAAATTTTCAAGACATGCTCTAGATACCAATTAAACTTAATATATGAAAAAACATAAGCATGCATATAAAACAAAACATAAGTATGCATATAAAACTCATATAAAACTCAAAATCTTTCTCCCCTTTTTTGTCAATCATCAACAAAGGGGTCCAAATAAAAATAAAACATTTTTCTCTTTCTTTTTGTTCGAAACATTTAATCAAAAAAAAGATGTTCTCCCCCTTTTTGTCTTAAAACAAAAAAATGTAAATAAGGGGTCAAATCAAATATGATACCAATTAAACATATGTCAATGACGTGCATATTGATACAATTAAAAGTGAACAAATATCAATTGAAAACTAAAATCTTGATATCAATTGATAAGTAAACAAATAAACATCTTGATACCAATATAAATCAACATGTTACCAAAATAATCATTTTTCATCATAAAGTGTGGAAGTGGAAGTCAAATACTAATTGAAAGACAAAATAAAATTTTCTCCCCCTTTATGAAATACCAATTAAAACAATGCTAGGCTCGAATTAAGATACCAATTGAAAATTGAATCAATTGAAACAAAGTTAAAATTCAAGCTTTAGCATATACACATATATATGTATGAAAAATTAGATACCAATTGAAATTGATACCATTAGAATTGAAAGCATACATACACAAAAAAATATATGAGTATACAAAAGTGTTAATATTGATACCAATTGAAAGAATTCAATGATACCAATTGAAACAACAATAAGATCAAGTGTATATCTCATATAACCTATCCTCCATTTAATGTTTATGTTTAAATAGATTTTTAATGTAAAGAAAACATAAGCATGGTCGCCCATCCAACCGCCCTTAGAAGGTAGGAGTTTTCAAAAATAGATTTAAAAATGAAGTTTGTTTGAAAAACACTACCATAATGAAGAATACCACAACTAGTTAAATAAAAATTCTTGTTAACTAGTACAGAATCCTTCAAGCAAGGAATAAAACACAATGTTTTTCATAAAATATGAAATTCACAAGATAATCAACACTCTAAGCCAATGAAGCATTAATATGACTCATGAAAACTAAACATGAGTAAACAATAAATGTGAGTGTACAAATACAATGTGAAGATCATAATCATGAAAAAATATTCAATTAAGCTCAATATTCCTTAAAAAATAAAAATCATCAAAACTGTTTAATCTTCAAGGTATATGTATGTCAAATACAAACTAAAGTATATATACATATCTAAAACACAACGAGTCCACAAAGATATATGCATGAAGGCACGTGGCTCAAAAAGGATGTATATGTATAAGAATAGTTTGGACAAAATGGACATATACATGAAGTTAAACATAAATACATGAAAACATGAATAACTAAATTTTCATTAAAACAAATTTCATTTCAAGCTATATGTATGATTTGTCAACACAAGAAGTATACATACATATCTCTAAACACAATTGAGTCCATAAATAAAGATTTGCATGAAAAGCAAATGACTCAAGGGGTACATGTATATCTTAAACTTTGGCAAAATAAACATATACATGAAATGAAAACTCATAAAATAAATCCAAAATAGGAATACAAGTTTAAAATGTATGAATCATCAAAACTAGACTATACTAGCACATCTAATGGGTTCAAATAAGCATTCAAGTACAAACATATATAGATTTATTTGTGACCCACTATACGCACAAGTATATACCTAGTTTTAATAAAAACTAACATTTAAACATATATTCAAAACATGAAGCATCAAAAAACATGATAAAAATCATCATGGTAAACCTAAACATGATTACTATGTAATTTACATGTTATTAGATTCATGATGTACATGATAGCTAAACAAAAGCGAGAGCACAAAATAATGGTCCATATTAGACATGGGTGTCTCAAATACTATACATGCATGTCAATGATCTAATAAACATGGTATTTACATGATAATCTACAAACAACAAAACATGCTAATAATGAATAAAATGAAAAGCATGTAAACAATAATTAGGAGTTAGGAATCGTTACCAAAACATAGAAGGCAACTTTCCTTGTCTCCAAAACATGGTGGTCATCTCCACCAAACTTTCCTTGAAAGTGATGCATCCAAATGATTTCCATGAAGCCCGGAACGCATCCACTCCAAGGTACGGCAACTCTCACATCATGTGAGAGCCCACACCTACATCATAAATAAGAGGGGTGGTCTTTGGTACCCATATCTTATTGGGTCCATGGGGTTAGTCCCTTCTCTAACCCAAACAAATTTATTTGCTAAATTTATATCATGTATTCTATCAAAGCAAAATTTAGCAAGGTGGCCCTTTCGTCCACAATGTGTATAAGTGTACACATGAGCATACATGGTGTGATGGTGTCCGTGAGGAGCATGTGTATGCCGTGGAGGGTGTGCATAAAAAGATGGATCTTCTTTCTTTCGAAACAAAGATTCTAAACGTGTATGCCGTACTACACATTGGCTCAAAGTGGAGCCCAAACAATCAACACTTTTTCAAAACATTTATATCATTTTTAACACTTGAAGATAAATTGGAGCATGCAATGGGTGTGCTAGATGAAACTACCCTAGTATGGCAAAGATGTGAATCTAAATCATTTTTCAAAGATTTATTTTTATTTAAACAAATTTCTAATTCTTTTGAGACAAAATCAATTTCATTTTTCAAAATATTGTTATCTCTCAAAATAGAATCTACTTTTGAAGATAAAATCTCATTATTTTTCAAAACATTTTTACAATCATTTTTATTTTTCAAACATTCAATTTCTTTTAGAGCAAGGTCTAGTTGAGATCTAAGTGAGTCACATTCACTAGAAACCTCTTCCTTCTCTTGCAAAATAATCTCAATTTTAGAAGACAAATATTTATTTTCTTCTTTTAAAACAACATTCTCCTTTTTCAATAATTTGTATTTAGAAATCAAATTTCACAATTTTTAGCAAGTTCATCATTCATAGCTTGTGCTTCTAAACATTCATTGCAATATGAATTAGAACTAGCATCTAGATGAGTGTCCGAGTGTACCTCAAGGGAGTCATTCCCTTAGACCATGAAGCAATGTTCTTCGGACTCATCTCTTCTAGATCTTCTCTTCTTTTTAATAATCTTTGGTAGATCGGGAGAAGTCAAAATACTCCATACTGCAAAAGCCGAATCATAGTGAGCAAATACATGAAAATAATCTTTGTGAAGTGATGCTCTAAGTGCCTTTAGGGCTAATGCATTGGCCTTTATATGCTTGCTATTACTAAGGTAGGATTCCTTGGTAATGGCAAGGTGAACCTTATGTCCTAGGGCTTTCAAATACATGGACATCTTATATTTTCATGTGTCAATGTTGGAGACATCGAACATGGGGAGTGACAAGCAATCCATGATATGTGTGCAAACAATTAATGTGCAAATGCAAATGTAGACTAGCTAAACAAAGGATCTCACTCTTAGGATGTTAAGCCTAAGTATCAGGAGCGTAGGCTCTGATACCAATTGAAAACACCTAGAGGGGGGTGAATAGGTGTAAGTGCTAATCTAGAAAACTAAATGCGCTAAATGCGGAAGCTAAAACAATTTTGCAATCACACTTAATACAACCAACAAGTGCAGCCGAATTCCCCGTGAAGGGCTCTGGACTAACTCCTCTTGATTCCCCTAGATATGGGTTGAGGTGCTATATGAAGCTCTTATGGTTAAATACAAGTGAGGCACACAAACAACCAAGCATATACAATATATAACAATATGAATTATGCAAGACACAACACAAGCAAATAAGATATGTATGATATGAATGATGCTTTGCACAAATAAAAGAGAGCGAGAGAGAGTTGAGAGACAATGGATCAAACGCTAAGACAAGATATGTTTTGAGGTTCGAGCCTCTAGCTCTACATCCCCGCCTTCACCACCGTGAAGGATTTCCAATCCACTATCTCCCACCGAGGGAACCTCCACCAAGGAGGATTTGTTACAACACTAGGAGTACCGAACTCCTCTCTCAAACACCGCCTCATAACCGAGGGGTAGGCCCGTAGCCAAACAACAACCAACACCTCTACCGAAGAGGGTTACAAACACCAACTCCACCTCTCACTAGAGGGAGCAAACAACAACCAACTCCACCTCTCACTAGTGGGAGAAAACCATAATCCTCAACCTCTACCAAAGAGGGAGCAACCAACAAATGAGGGTTTACAACTAGTGGTATGTTTCAACCACAAACAACTCCTCTTTTCCACAAACAAAAGATCCTAATAGAATAGGATAGATGATAAGCTCAAGTGGAAAAACTAGGTGTTTTGGAAAGCAAAACTCAAAGAAAAACTTTGGGAAAACTCTTTGTAGATGATGGAAATGAAGAACCAAAACAAATCTCCCAAAATACTCTTTTCTTTGATTTTTTCAAAAACCTAAAACAAATAAGATAGATCTTTTGAAGCACTAAAACACTTTTTAAAACTTGTAAAAACACTCCAGAAAACTGAGAATTTTTCTTGTAAAACCTCTTCTCAAAACACCCCAAGAGATGCGATATTTATAGCCCCAGCAGAAAACTAGCCGTTAGGCTGTTTCTGACAGCCTGACAGGCTGGCGGTCGACCGCCAACGGTCGGATTTCCGACCGTTGGAGCCCTCGGTCGATCGCTCGGTCGACCGCCCAGTTTCAGAGAGCACAGCTCTCTGGTCCGGTCGACAGCACGGTCGACCGCCCAGATATAGAGAGCAGAGCTCTCTGGTCCGGTCGACCGGCCCACTGGGTTGCCAGACCTGCACAAGGCTGTGCACGTCGGTCGACCGCAACGGTCGACCGTCCCTTGGTTCGGTCGACCGTACGGTCGACCGACCTGGGCTGTCAGCCACAGTCTGGGTCAGAAACTAGGTCAGAAAAACAGTTAAACATATTTCTAAAAATTCTTTTAGTACTTGTAAAAGTCCCCAAAAATAGTTTTAATATTTGCATTGATATATAAACATGTGATAAAAATTTCAACTCAAATATCAAGCAATATAAACTATTTTTGTGTCTTATCATTTTTACCAAAAATCAAAACTTGTATTTTATCAAACTTGGATTTTTCTCAATAGGAAATCTGATTTTCCTTAAAACTCATGAATAGACATATCAAAATAAGTTTGTTTAAGATATGAAGCATGTATGTATATTGAACACATCTAATATACATAAAAATCATTTAAACTTGTTTTGATCTAAACTATTCATGAAAACCAAAATCCATAAAACGTGTGTGTTGTGCACTTGAGCATATCAACTATTCTTATCTTTACACATGGATCTAAAACACTAGGATACCTAAGTCTTCTTGACGATCTTCATCTTCAAGTCGACTCGGTCAAACACCGTGATCCAATGAGCAAGGTTATGAAAGATCTTGACGCTCGGGCTCGGGAATCACCAAGTAAAGGCTTCCAAACTCCTCTTTTTGAAGCAATCACCAATTAATATCTTGTTTAAAGATCTGAAACTAAAATCACAAGATTATTAGTAAACATATCTACATGAGTTAATCATCATCAAAACTAGAGTGGAAGGCCTTCGGGCCAACAATCTCCCCCTTTTTGATGATGACAAAACTCATGGAGTATATATGCATGGATTAAAGTTAAGCTTCAAAGAAGCTCCCCCTTAACTCATGCATAAACAATAAACATAAATGTGCAATGAATATGAAACATGAAATAGCATAGATATGCATAAACAATAAAAAGCTCTAGATACAAATGAAATTTTCAAGACATGCTCTAGATACCAATTAAACTTAATATATGCAAAAACATTAGTATGCATATAAAACAAAACATAAGTATGCATATAAAACTCAAAATCTTTCTCCGACTTTTGTCAATCATCAACAAAGGGGTCCAAATAAAAACAAAATATTTCTCTTTCTTTTTGTTCGAAACATTTAATCAAAAAAAAGATGTTCTCCCCTTTTTGTCTTAAAACAAAAAAAATGTAAATAAGGGGTCAAATTAAATATTATACCAATTAAACATATGTCAATGACGTGCATATTGATACCAATTAAAAGCGAACAAATATCAATTGAAAACTAAAATCTTGATATCAATTGATAAGTAAAAAAATAAACATCTTGATACCAATATAAATAAACATGTTACCAAAATAATCATTTTTCATCATAAAGTGTGGGAGTGGAAGTCAAATACCAATTGAAAGACAAAATCAAATTTTCCCCCTTTATGAAATACCAATTTAAACAATGCTAGGCTCAAATTAAGATACCAATTGAAAATGAATCAATTGAAACAAAGTTAAAATTCAAGCTTTAGCATATACACATATATATGTATGAAAAATTAGATACCAATTGAAATTGATACCATTAGAATTGAAAGCATACATACACAAAAACAATATATGAGTATACAAAAGTATTAATATTGATACCAATTGAAAGAATTCAATGATACCAATTGAAACAAAAATAAGATCAAGTGTATATCTCATATAACCTATCCTCCCATTTCATGTTTATGTTTAAATAGATTTTCAATGTAAAGCAAACATAAGCATGGTCGCCCATCCAACCGCCCTTATAAGGTAGGAGTTTTCAAAAATAGATTTGAAAATGAAGTTTGTTTGAAAAACTCTACCATAATGAAGAATACCACAACTAGTTAAATGGAAATTCTTGTTAACTAGCACGGAATCCTTCAAGCAAGGAATAAAACACAATGTTTTTCATAAAAAATGAAATTCATAAGATAATCAACACTCTAAGCCAATGAAGCATTAATATGACTCATGAAAACTAAACATGAGTAAACAATAAATGTGAGTGTACAAATACAATGTGAAGATCATAATCATGAAAAAATATTCAATTAAGCTCAATATTCCTTAAAAAATGAAAATTATCAAAACAGTTTAATCTTCATGGTATATGTATGTCTAATACAAACTAAAGTATACATACATATGCAAAACACAACGAGTCCACTAAGATATATGCATGAAGGCACGTGGCTCAAAAAGGATCTATATGTATAAGAATAGTTTGGACAAAATGGACATATACATGAAGTTAAACATAAATACATGAAAATATGAATAACTAAATTTTCATTAAAACAAATTTCATTTCAAGGTATATGTATGATTTGTCAACACAAGAAGTATACATACATATCCCTAAACACAATTGAGTCCATAAATAAAGATTTGCATGAAAAGCAAATGACTCAAGGGGTACATGTATATCTTAAAGTTTGGCATAATAAACATATACATGAAATGAAAACTCATAAAACAAATCCAAAAATAGGAATACAAGTTTAAAATGTATGAATCATCAAAACTAGACTATACTAGCACATCTAATGGTTCAAATAAGCATTCAAGCACAAACATATATAGATTATTTGTGACCCACTATACGCACAAGTATATACCTAGTTTTAATAAAAACTAACATTTAAACATATATTCAAAATATGAAGCATCAAAAAACATGATAAAAATCATCATGGTAAACCTAAACATGATTACTATGTAAATTTACATGTTATTAGATTCATGATGTACATGATAGCTAAACAAAAGCGAGAGCACAAAATAATGGTCCATATTAAATATGGGTGTCTCAAATACTATACATGCATGTCAATGATCTAATAAACATGGTATTTACATGATAATCTACAAACAACAAAACATGCTAATAATGAATAAAATGAAAAGCATGTAAACAATAATTAGGAGTTAGGAATCGTTACCAAAACCTAGAAGGCAACTTTCCTTGTCTCCAAAACATGGTGGTCATCTCCACCAAACTTTCCTTGAAAGTGATGCATCCAAATGATTTCCATGAAGCTCGGAACGCATCCACTCCAAGGTACGGCAACTCTCACATCATGTGAGAGCCCACACCTACATCATAAATAAGAGGGGTGGTCTTTTGTACCCATATCTTATTGGGTCCATGGGGGTTAGTCCCTTCTCTAACCCAAACAAATTTATTTGCTAAATTTATATCATGTATTCTATCAAAGCAAAATTTAGCAAGGTGGCCCTTTCGTCCATAATGTGTACAAGTGTACACATGAGCATACATGGTGTGATGGTGTCCGTGAGGAGCTTGTGTATGCCGTGGAGTGTGTGCATAAAAAGATGGATCTTGTTTCTTTCGAAACAAAGATTCCAAACGTGTATGCCCTACTACACATTGGCTCAAAGTGGAGCCCAAACAATCAACACTTTTTTCAAAACATTTATATCATTTTTAACATTTGAAGATAAATTGGAGCATGCAATGGGTGTGCTAGATGAAACTACCCTAGTATGGTAAACATGTGAATCTAAATCATTTTTCAAAGATTTATTTTTATTTAAACAAATTTCTAATTCTTTTGAGACAAAATCAATTTCATTTTTCAAAATATTGTTATCTCTCAAAATAGAATCTACTTTTGAGATAAAATCTCATTATTTTCAAAACATTTTTACAATCATTTTTATTTTTCAAACATTCAATTTCTTTTAGGGCAAGGTCTAGTTGAGATCTAAGTGAGTCACATTCACTAGAAACCTCTTCCTTCTCTTGCAAAATAATCTCAACTTTAGAAGACAAATATTTATTTTCTTCTTTTAAAACAACATTCTCCTTTTCAATAATTTGTATTTAGAAATCAAATTTTCACAATTTTTAGCAAGTTCATCATTCATAGCTTGTGCTTCTAAACATTCATTGCAATATGAATTAGAACTAGCATCTAGATGAGTGTCCGAGTGTACCTCAAGGGAGTCATTCCCTTAGACCATGAAGCAATGTTCTTCGGACTCATCTCTTCTAGATCTTCTCTTCTTTTCAATAATCTTTGGTAGCTCGGGAGAAGTCAAAATACTCCATACTGCAAAAGTCGAATCATAGTGAGCAAATACATGTAAATAATCTTTGTGAAGTGATGCTCTAAGTGCCTTTAGGGCTAATGCATTGGCCTTTATATGCTTGCTATTACTAAGGTAGGAATCCTTGGTAATGGCAAGGTGAACCTTATGTCCTAGGGCTTTCAAATACATGGACATCTTATATTTCCATGTGTCAATGTTGGAGACATCGAACATGGGGAGTGACAAGCAATCCATGATATGTATGCAAACAGTTAATGTGCAAATGCAAATGTAGATTAGCTAAACAAAGGATCTCACTCTTAGGATGTTAAGCCTAAGTATCAGGAGCGTAGGCTCTGATACCAATTGAAAACACCTAGAGGGGGGTGAATAGGTGTAAGTGCTAATCTAGAAAACTAAATGTGCTAAATGCGGAAGCTAAAACAATTTTGCAATCACACTTAATACAACCAACAAGTGCAGCCGAATTCCCCGTGAAGGGCTCTGGACTAACTCCTCTTGATTCCCCTAGATATGGGTTGAGGTGCTATATGAAGCTCTTGTGGTTAAATACAAGTGAGGCACACAAACAACCAAGCATATGCAATATATACAATATGAATTATGCAAGGCACAACACAAGCAAATAAGATATTTGATGATATGAATGATTCTTTGCACAAATAAAAGAGAGAGAGAGATAGAGTTGAGAGACAATGGATCAAACGCTAAGACAAGATATGTTTCGAGGTTCGAGCCTCTAACTCTACATCCCCGCCTTCACCACCGTGAAGGATTTCCAGTCCACTATCTCCCACCGAGGGAACCTCCACCGAGGAGGATTTGTTACATCACTAGGAGTACCGAACTCCTCTCTCAAACACCGCCTCATAACCGAGGGGTAGGCCCGTAGCCAAACAACAACCAACACCTCTACCGAAGAGGGTTACAAACACCAACTCCACCTCTCACTAGAGGGAGCAAACAACAACCAACTCCACCTCTCACTAGTGGGGAGAAACCATAATCCTCAACCTCTACCAAAGAGGGAGCAACCAACAAATGAGGGTTTACAACTAGTGGTATGTTTCAACCACAAACAACTCCTCTTTTCCACAAACACAAGATCCTAATAGAATAGGATAGATGATAAGCTCAAGTGGAAAAACTAGGTATTTTGGAAAGCAAAACTCAAAGAAAACTTTGGGAAAACTCTTTGTAGATGATGGAAATGAAGAACCAAAACAAATCTCCCAAAATACTCTTTTCTTTGATTTTTCAAAACCTAAAACAAATAAGATAGATCTTTTGAAGCACTAAAATACTTTTTAAAACTTGTAAAACACTTCAGAAAACTGAGAATTTTTCTTGTAAAACCTCTACTCAAACACCCCAAGAGATGGGGTATTTATAGCCCCAACAGAAAACTAGCCGTTAGGCTGTTTCTGACAGCCTGACAGGCTGGCGGTCGACCGTCGACCGCCAACAGTCGAATTTCCGACTGTTGGAGCCCTCGGTCGACCGCTCGGTCGACCGCTCAGTTTCAGAGAGCACTGCTCTCTGGTCCGGTCGACAGCACGGTCGACCGCACGGTCGACCGCCCAGATACAGAGAGCAGAGCTCTCTGGTCCGTCGACCGGCCCACTGGGCTGCCAGACCTGCACAAGGCTGTGCACGTCGGTCGACTGCAACGGTCGACCGGCCCTTGGTTCGGTCGACCGTACGGTCGACCGACCTGGGCTGTCAGCCACAGTCTGGGTCAGAAACTAGGTCAGAAAAACAGTTAAACATATTTCTAAAAATTCTTTTAGTACTTGTAAAAGTCCCCAAAAATAGTTTTAATATTTTGCATTGATATATAAACATGTGATAAAAATTTCAACTCAAATATCAAGCAATATAACTATTTTTGTGTCTTATTATTTTTACCAAAAATCAAAACTTGTATTTTATCAAACTTGGATTTTTCTCAATAGGAAATCTGATTTTCCTTAAAACTCATGAATAGACATATCAAAATAAGTTTGTTTAAGATATGAAGCATGTATGTATATTGAACACATCTAATATACATAAAAACCATTTAAACTTGTTTTGATCTAAACTATTCATGAAAACCAAAATCCATAAAACGTGTGTGTTGTGCACTTGAGCATATCAACTATTCTTATCTTTACACATGGATCTAAAACACTAGGATACCTAAGTCTTCTTGACGATCTTCATCTTCAAGTCGACTCGGTCCAAATACCGTGATCCAATGAGCAAGGTTATGAAAGATCTTGACGCTCGGGCTCGGGAATCACCAAGTGAAGGCTTCCAAACTCCTCTTTTTGAAGCAATCACCAATTAATATCTTGTTTAAAGATCTGAAACTAAAATCACAAGATTATTAGTAAACATAACTACATGAGTTAATCATCATCAAACTAGAGTGGAAGGCCTTCGGCCAACAATCTCCCCTTTTTTGATGATGACAAAACTCATGGAGTTATATATGCATGGATTAAAGTTAAGCTTCAAAGAAGCTCCCCCTTAACTCATGCATAAACAAATAAACATAAATGTGCAATGAATATGAAACATGAACAAGCATAGATATGCATAAACAATAAAAGGCTCTAGATACAAATGAAATTTTCAAGACATGCTCTAGATACCAATCAAACTTAATATATGCAAAAACATTAGTATGCATATAAAACAAAACATAAGTATGCATATAAAACTCAAAATCTTTCTCCCCCTTTTTGTCAATCATCAACAAAGGGGTCCAAATAAAAACAAAACATTTTTCTCTTTCTTTTTGTTCGAAACATTTAATCAAAAAAAGATGTTCTCCCCTTTTTGTCTTAAAACAAAAAAAATGTAAATAAGGGGTCAAATCAAATATGATACCAATTAAACATATGTCAATGACGTGCATATTGATACCAATTAAAAGTGAACAAATATCAATTGAAAACTAAAATCTTGATATCAATTGATAAGTAAAAAATAAACATCTTGATACCAATATAAATAAATATGTTACCAAAATAATCATTTTTCATCATAAAGTGTGGGAGTGGAAGTCAAATAACAATTGAAAGACAAAATCAAATTTTCTCCCCCTTTATGAAATACCAATTTAAACAATGCTAGGCTCAAATTAAGATACCAATTGAAAATTGAATCAATTGAAACAAAGTTAAAATTCAAGATTTAGCATATACATATATATATGTATGAAAAATTAGATACCAATTGAAATTGATACCATTAGAATTGAAAACATACATACACAAAAACAATATATGAGTATACAAAAGTATTAATATTGATACCAATTGAAAGAATTCAATGATACCAATTGAAACAACAATAAGATCAAGTGTATATCTCATATAACCTATCCTCCCATTTCATGTATATGTTTAAATAGATTTTCAATGTAAAGCAAACATAAGCATGGTCGCCCATCCAACCGCCCTTAGAAGGTAGGAGTTTTCAAAAATAGATTTGAAAATGAAGTTTGTTTGAAAAACTCTACCATAATGAAGAATACCACAACTAGTTAAATGGAAATTCTTGTTAACTAGTACGGAATCCTTCAAGCAAGGAATAAAACACAATGTTTTTCATAAAACATGAAATTCACAAGATAATCAACACTCTAAGCCAATGAAGCATTAATATGACTCATGAAAACTAAACATGAGTAAACAATAAATGTGAGTGTACAAATACAATGTGAAGATCATAATCATGAAAAATATTCAATTAAGCTCATATTCCTTAAAAAATGAAAATTATCAAAACAGTTTAATCTTCATGGTATATGTATGTCTAATACAAACTAAAGTATACATACATATGCAAAACACAACGAGTCCACAAAGATATATGCATGAAGGCACGTGGCTCAAAAAGGATGTATATGTATAAGAATAATTTGGACAAAATGGACATATACATGAAGTTAAACATAAATACATGAAAACATGAATAACTAAATTTTCATTAAAACAAATTTCATTTCAAGGTATATGTATGATTTGTCAACACAAGAAGTATACATACATATCCCTAAACACAATTGAGTCCATAAATAAAGATTTGCATGAAAAGCAAATGACTCAAGGGGTACATGTATATCTTAAAGTTTGGCATAATAAACATATACATGAAATGAAAACTCATAAAACAAATCCAAAAATAGGAATACAAGTTTAAAATGTATGAATCATCAAAACTAGACTATACTAGCACATCTAATGGGTTCAAATAAGCATTCAAGCATAAACATATATAGATTTATTTGTGACCCACTATGCGCACAAGTATCTACCTAGTTTTAATAAACTAACATTTAAATATATATTCAAAACATGAAGCATCAAAAAACATGATAAAAATCATCATGGTAAACCTAAACATGATTACTATGTAAATTTACATGTTATTAGATTCATGATGTACATGATAGCTAAACAAAAGCGAGAGCACAAAATAATGGTCCATATTAAATATGGGTGTCTCAAATACTATACATGCATGTCAATGATCCAATAAACATGGTATTTACATGATAATCTACAAACAACAAAACATGCTAATAATGAATAAAATGAAAAGCATGTAAACAATAATTAGGAGTTAGGAATCGTTACCAAAACCTAGAAGGCAACTTTCCTTGTCTCCAAAACATGGTGGTCATCTCCACCAAACTTTCCTTAAAAGTGATGTATCCAAATGATTTTCATGAATCTCGGAACGCATCCACTCCAAGGTACGGCAACTCTCACGTCATGTGAGAGCCCACACCTACATCATAAATAAGAGGGGTGATCTTTGGTACCCATATCTTATTGGGTCCATGGGGGTTAGTCCCTTCTCTAACCAAACAAATTTATTTGCTAAATTTATATCATGTATTCTATCAAAGTAAAATTTAGCAAGGTGGCCATTTCGTCCACAATGTGTATAAGTGTACACATGAGCATACATGGTGTGATGGTGTCCGTGAGGAGCATGTGTATGCCGTGGAGGGTGTGCATAAAAAGATGGATCTTGTTTCTTTCGAAACAAAGATTCCAAACGTGTATGCCCTACTACACATTGGCTCAAAGTGGAGCCCAAACAATCAACACTTTTCTTCAAAACATTTATATCATTTTTAACACTTGAAGATAAATTGGAGCATGCAATGGGTGTGCTAGATGAAACTACTCTAGCATGACAAACATGTGAATCTAAATCATTTTTCAAAGATTTATTTTTATTTAAACAAATTTCTAATTCTTTTGAGACAAAATCAATTTCATTTTTCAAAATATTGTTATCTCTCAAATAGAATCTACTTTTGAAGATAAAACCTCATTATTTTTCAAAACATTTTTACAATCATATTTATTTTTCAAACATTCAATTTCTTTTTGGGCAAGGTCTAATTGAGATCTAAGTGAGTCACATTCACTAGAAACCTCTTCCTTCACTTGCAAAATAATCTCAATTTTAGAAGACAAATATTTATTTTCTTCTTTTAAAACAACATTCTCCTTTTTCAATAATTTGTATTTAGAAATCAAATTTTCACAATTTTTAGCAAGTTCATCATTCATAGCTTGTGCTTCTAAACATTCATTGCAATATGAATTAGAACTAGCATCTAGATGAGTGTCCGAGTGTACCTCAAGGGAGTCATTCCCTTGGACCATGATGCAATGTTCTTCGGACTCATCTCTTTTAGATCTTCTCTTCTTTTCAAGAATATTTGATAGCTCGGGAGAAGTCAAAATACTCCAAACTACAAAAGCCGAATCATAGTGAGCAAATACATGTAAATAATCTTTGTGAAGTGATGCTCTAAGTGCCTTTAGGGCTAATGCAGTGGTCTTTATATGCTTGCTATTACTAAGGTAGGATTCCTTGGTAATGGTAAGGTGAACCTTATGTCCTAGGGCTTTCAAATACATGGACATCCTATATTTTCATGTGTCAATGTTGGAGACATCGAACATGGGGAGTGACAAGCAATCCATGATATGTGTGCAAACAATTAATGTGCAAATGCAAATGTAGATTAGCTAAACAAAAGATCTCACTCTTAGGATGTTAAGCCTAAGTATCAGGAGCGTAGGCTCTGATACCAATTGAAAACACCTAGAGGGGGGTGAATAGGTGTAAGTGCTAATCTAGAAAACTAAATGCGCTAAATGCGGAAGCTAAAATAATTTTGCAATCTCACTTAATACAACCAACAAGTGTAGCCGAATTTCCCGTGAAGGGCTCTGGACTAACTCCTCTTGATTCCCCAAGATATTAGTTGAGGTGCTATATGAAGCTCTTGTGGTTAAATACAAGCGAGGCACACAAACAACCAAGCATATACAATATATAGCAATATGAATTATGCAAGGCACAACACAAGCAAATAAGATATGTATGATATGAATGATGCTTTGCACAAATAAAAGAGAGAGAGAGAGTTGAGAGACAATGGATCAAACGCTAAGACAAGATATGTTTCGTGGTTCGAGCCTCTAGCTCTACATCCCCGTCTTCACCACCGTGAAGGATTTCCAATCCACTATCTCCCACCGAGGGGACCTCCACTGAGGAGGATTTGTTACAACACTAGGAGTACCGAACTTCTCTCTCAAACACCGTCTCACAACCGAGGGGTAGGCCCGTAACCAAACAACAACTAACACCTCTACCGAAGAGGGTTACAAACACCAACTCCACCTCTCATTAGAGGGAGCAAACAACAACCAACTCCACCTCTCACTAGAGGGAGCAAACCACAATCCTCAACCTCTGCCAAAGAGGGAGCAACCAACAAATGAGGGTTTACAACTAGTGGTATGTTTCAACCACAAACAACTCCTCTTTTCCACAAACAAAAGATCCTAATAAAATAGGATAGATGATAAGCTCAAGTGGAAAAACTAGGTGTTTCGGAAAGCAAAAACTCAAAGAAAAACTTTGGGAAAACTCTTTGTAGATGATGGAAATGAAGAACCAAAACAAATCTCCCAAAATACTCTTTTCTTTGATTTTTCCAAAAACCTAAAACAAATAAGATAGATCTTTTGAAGCACTAAAACACTTTTTAAAACTTATAAAAACACTTCAGAAAACTGAGAATTTTTCTTGTAAAATCTCTTTTCAAAACACCCCAAGAGATGGGGTATTTATAGCCCCAACAGAAAACTAGCCGTTAGGCTGTTTCTGACAGCCTGACAGGTTGGCGGTCGACCGGTCGACCGCCAACGGTCGGATTTCTGACCGTTGGAGCCCTCGGTCGACCGCCCGATCGACCGTCCTGTTTCAGAGAGCACAGCTCTCTGCTCCGGTCGACAGCACGGTCGACCGCCCAGATACAGAGAGCAGAGCTCTCTGGTCCGGTCGACCGGCCCACTGGGCTGCCAGACCTGCACAAGGCTGTGCACGTCGGTCGACCGCAACGGTCGACCGGCCCTTGGTTCGGTCGACCATGCGGTCGACCGACCTGGCCTGTCAGCCACAGTGTGGGTCAGAAACTGGATCAGAAAAACAGTTAAACATATTTCTAAAAATTCTTTTCGGTCTTGTAAAGTCCCCAAAAATAGTTTTAACATTTTGCATTGATATATAAACATGTGATAAAAATTTCAACTCAAATATCAAGCAATATAAACTATTTTTGTGTCTTATCATTTTTACCAAAAGCCAAAACTTGTATTTTATCAAACTTGGATTTTTCTCAATAGGAAATCTGATTTTCCTTAAAACTCATGAATAGACATATCAAAATAAGTTTGTTTAAGATATGAAGCATGTATGTATATTGAACACATCTAATATACATAAAAACCATTTAAACTTGTTTTGATCTAAACTATTCATGAAAACCAAAATCCATAAAACGTGTGTGTTGTGCATTTGAGCATATCAACTATTTTATCTTTACACATGGATCTAAAACACTAGGATACCTAAGTCTTCTTGACGATCTTCATCTTCAAGTCGACTCGGTCCAAACATCGTGATCCAACGAGCAAGGTTATGAAAGATCTTGACGCTCGGGCTCAGGAATCACCAAGTGAAGGCTTCCAAACTCCTCTTTTTGAAGCAATCACCAACTAATATCTTGTTTAAAGATCTGAAACTAAAATCACAAGATTATTAGTAAACATAACTACATGAGTTAATCATCATCAAAACTAGAGTGGAAGGCCTTCGGGCCAACAATCTCCCCCTTTTTGATGATGACAAAACTCATGGAGTTATATATGCATGGATTAAAGTTAAGCTTCAAAGAAGCTCCCCTTAACTCATGCATAAACAAATAAACATAAATGTGCAATGAATATGAAACATGAAACATGCATAGATATGCATAAACAATAAAAGGCTCTAGATACAAATGAAATTTTCAAGACATGCTCTAGATACCAATTAAACTTAATATATGCAAAAACATAAGTATGCATATAAAACAAAACATAAGTATGCATATAAAACTCATATAAAACTCAAATCTTTCTCTCCCCTTTTTGTCAATCATTAACAAAGGGGTCCAAATAAAAACAAAACATTTTCTCTTTCTTTTTGTTCAGAACATTTAATCAAAAAAAGATGTTCTTCCCCTTTTTGTCTTAAAACAAAAACAATGTAAATAAGGGGTCAAATCAAATATACACATATATGTATGAAAAATTAGATACCAATTGAAATTGATACCATTAGAATTGAAAGCATACATACACAAAAACAATATATGAGTATACAAAAGTGTTAATATTGATACCAATTGAAAGAATTCAATGATACCAATTGAAACAACAATAAGATCAAGTGTATATCTCATATAACCTATCCTCCCATTTCATGTTTATGTTTAAATAGATTTTCAATATAAAGCAAACATAAGCATGGTCGCCCATCCAACCGCCCTTAGAAGGTAGGAGTTTTCAAAAATTGATTTGAAAATGAAGTTTGTTTGAAAAACTCTACCATAATGAAGAATACCACAACTAGTTAAATGGAAATTCTTGTTAACCAGTACGGAATCCTTCAAGCAAGGAATAAAACACAATATTTTTCATAAAACATGAAATTCACAAGATAATCAACACTCTAAGCCAATGAAGCATTAATATGACTCATGAAAACTAAACATGAGTAAACAATAAATGTGAGTGTACAAATACAATGTGAAAATCATAATCATGAAAAAATATTCAATTAAGCTCAATATTCCTTAAAAAATGAAAATCATCAAAACTGTTTAATCTTCAAGGTATATGTATGTCTAATACAAACTAAAGTATACATACATATCCAAAACATAACGAGTCCACAAAGATATATGCATGAAGGCACGTGGCTCAAAAAGGATATATATGTATAAGAATAGTTTGGACAAAATGGACATATACATGAAGTTAACATAAATACATGAAAACATGAATAACTAAATTTTCATTAAAACAAATTTCATTTCAAGGTATATGTATGATTTGTCAACACAAGAAGTATACATACATATCCCTAAACACAATTGAGTCCATAAATAAAGATTTGCATGAAAAGCAAATGACTCAAGGGGTACATGTATATCTTAAAGCTTGGCAAAATAAACATATACATGAAAAGAAAACTCATAAAATAAATCCAAAAATAGGAATATAAGTTTAAAATGTATGAATCATCAAAACTAGACTATACTAGCACATCTAATGGGTTCAAAGAAGCATTCAAGCACAAACATATATAGATTTATTTGTGACCCACTGTACGCACAAGTATATACCTAGTTTTAATAAAAACTAACATTTAAACATATATTCAAAACATGAAGCATCAAAAAACATGATAAAATCATCATGGTAAACCTAAACATGATTACTATGTAAATTTATATGTTATTAGATTCATGATGTACATGATAGCTAAACAAAAGCGAGAGCACAAAATAATGGTCCATATTAAACATGGGTGTCTCAAATACTATACATGCATGTCAATGATCTAATAAACATGGTATTTACATGATAATCTACAAACAACAAAACATGCTAATAATGAATAAAATGAAAAGCATGTAAACAATAATTAGGAGTTAGGAATCGTTACCAAAACCTAGAAGGCAACTTTCCTTGTCTCCAAATATGGTGGTCATCTCCACCAAACTTTCCTTGAAAGTGATGCAACCAAATGATTTCCATGAAGCTCGGAACGCATCCACTCCAAGGTACGGCAACTCTCACGTTATGTGAGAGCCCACACCTACATCATAAATAAGAGGGGTGCTCTTTGGTACCCATATCTTATTGGGTCCATGGGGGTTAGTCCCTTCTCTAACCTAAACAAATTTATTTGCTAAATTTATATCATGTATTCTATCAAAGCAAAATTTAGCAAGGTGGCCCTTTCGTTCACAATGTGTACAAGTGTACACATGAGCATACATGGTGTGATGGTGTCCATGAGGAGCATGTGTATGCCGTGGAGGGTGTGCATAAAAAGATGGATCTTGTTTCTTTCGAAACAAAGATTCCAAACGTGTATGCCCTACTACACATTGGCTCAAAGTGGAGCCCAAACAATCAACACTTTTCTTCAAATATTTATATCATTTTTAACACTTGAAGATAAATTGGAGCATGCAATGGGTGTGCTAGATGAAACTACCCTAGCATGGCAAACATGTGAATCTAAATCATTTTTAAAGATTTATTTTTATTTAAATAAATTTCTAATTCTTTTGAGACAAAATCAATTTTATTTTTCAAATATTGTTATCTCTCAAAATAGAATCTACTTTTGAAGATAAAACCTCATTATTTTTCAAAACATTTTTACAATCATTTTATTTTTCAAACATTCAATTTCTTTTAGGGCAAGGTCTAGTTGAAATCTAAGTGAGTCACATTCACTAGAAACCTCTTCCTTCTCTTGCAAAATAATCTCAATTTTAGAAGACAAATATTTATTTTCTTCTTTTAAAACAACATTCTCCTTTTTCAATAATTTGTATTTCGAAATCAAATTTTCACAATTTTTAGCAAGTTCATCATTCATAGCTTGTGCTTCTAAACATTCATTGCAATATGAATTAGAACTAGCATCTAGATGAGTGTCCGAGTGTACCTCAAGGGAGTCATTCCCTTGGACATGAAGCAATGTTCTTCGGACTCATCTCTTCTAGATCTTCTCTTCTTTTCAATAATCTTTGGTAGCTCGGGAGAAGTCAAAATACTCCAAACTGCAAAATCTGAATCATAGTGAGCAAATACATGTAAATAATCTTTGTGAAGTGATGCTCTAAGTGCCTTTAGGGCTAATGCATTGGCCTTTATATGCTTGCTATTACTAAGGTTGGATTCCTTAGTAATGGCAAGGTGAACCTTATGTCCTAGGGCTTTCAAATACATGGACATCCTATATTCCCATGTGTCAATGTTGGAGACATCGAACATGGGGAGTGACAAGCAATCCATGATATGTGTGCAAACAATTAATGTGCAAATGCAAATGTAGATTAGCTAAATAAAGGATCTCACTCTTAGGATGTTAAGCCTAAGTATCAGGAGCGTAGGCTCTGATACCAATTGAAAACACCTAGGGGGGTGAATAGGTGTAAGTGCTAATCTAGAAAACTAAATGCGCTAAATGCGGAAGCTAAAATAATTTTACAATCACACTTAATACAACCAACAAGTGTAGCCGAATTTCCCGTGAAGGGCTCTGGACTAACTCCTCTTGATTCCCCTAGATATGGGTTGAGGTGCTATATGAAGCTCTTGTGGTTAAATACAAGTGAGGCACACAAACAACCAAGCATATACAATATATAACAATATGAATTATGCAAGGCACAACACAAGCAAATAAGATATGTATGATATGAATGATGCTTTGCACAAATAAAAGAGAGAGAGTTGAGAGACAATGGATCAAACGCTAAGACAAGATATGTTTCGAGGTTCGAGCCTCTAGCTCTACATCCCCGCCTTCACCACCGTGAAGGATTTCCAATCCACTATCTCCCACCGAGGGAACCTCCACCGAGGAGGATTTGTTACAACACTAGGAGTATCTAACTCCTCTCTCAAACACCGCCTCACAACCAAGGGGTAGGCCCGTAGCCAAACAACAACCAACACCTCTACCGAAGAGGGTTACAAACACCAACTCCACCTCTCACTAGAGGGAGCAAACAACAACCAACTCCACCTCTCACTAGAGGGAGCAAATCACAATCCTCAATCTCTACCAAAGAGGGAGCAACCAACAAATGAGGGTTTACAACTAGTGGTTTTTTCAAAAACAAATCTCCCGAAATACTCTTTTCTTTGATTTTTCCAAAAACCTAAAACAAATAAGATAGATCTTTTGAAGCACTAAAACACTTTTTAAAACTTATAAAAACACATCAGAAAACTGAGAATTTTTCTTGTAAAACCTCTTCTCAAAACACCCCAAGAGATGGGTATTTATAGCCCCAACAGAAAACTTGTCGTTAGGCTGTTTCTGACAGCTTGACAAGCTGGCGGTCGACCGGCCGGTCGACCGCCAGACGGTCGGATTTCCGACCGTTAGAGCCCTCGGTCGACCGCCCGGTCGACCGCCCAGTTCCAGAGAGTACAGCTCTCTGGTCCGGTCGACAGCACGGTCGACCGCCCAGATATAGAGAGCAGAGCTCTCTGGTCCAGTCGACCGGCCCACTGGGCTGCCAGACCTGCACAAGGCTGTGCACGTCGGTCGACCGCAACGGTCGACCGGCCCTTGGTTCGGTCGACCGGCCTGGCCTGTCAGCCACAATCTGGGTCAGAAACTGGGTCAGAAAAACAGTTAAACATATTTCTAAAAATTCTTTTAGGTCTTGTAAAAGTCCCCAAATAGTTTTAACATTTTGCATTGATATATAAACATGTGATAAAATTTCAACTCAAATATCAAGCAATATAAACTATTTTTGTGTCTAATCATTTTTACCAAATACAAAACTTGTATTTTATCAAACTTGGATTTTTCTCAATAGGAAATCTGATTTTCCTTAAAACTCATGAATAGACATATCAAAATAAGTTTGTTTAAGATATGAAGCATGTATGTATATTGAACACATCTAATATACATAAAACCATTGAAACTTGTTTTGATCTAAACTATTCATGAAAACCAAAATCCAAAAAACGTGTGTGTTGTGCACTTGAGCATATCAACTATTCTTATCTTTACACATGGATCTAAAACACTAGGATACCTAAGTCTTCTTGACGATCTTCATCTTCAAGTCGACTCGGTCCAAACACCGTGATCCAACGAGCAAGGTTATGAAAGATCTTGACGCTCGGGCTCGGGAATCACCAAATGAAGGCTTCCAAACTCCTCTTTTTGAAGCAATCACCAACTAATATCTTGTTTAAAGATCTGAATTTAAAATCACAAGATTATTAGTAAACATAACTACATGAGTTAATCATCATCAAAACTAGAGTGAAAGGCCTTCGGGCCAACAATGTTAAGTTTAAAAAGACTTTTCTTATGCTATGCTAAGAAATTAGGATGAACTACAGTTTAATTTTAATTAGTGCACACTAATTAGGGTTTACAATATTTTTACTCATCTTGCTTGATTCTCAATCATAACCCTAGGGAAGGTAACACTTCATGGATTCAATATGATGTTCACTCTTTTAGACCAATACTTTGGTTGTAATAGATGATTAGTGGACTATAATTTTTTTTGCTTAATTAAATCTCTTTCTTACAATCAATATCTCTTTTCCCAAGCTAACTGTTAGAGAAATCGTTCCGAAAAGCTTCCATCGCATCCTTCCCTGTGGATTGACCCGTCTAGCCCTTGCTACGCGGTTACATTGGGAAGAGACTAAGAATTTTCTAATTCTAACTCTTGACTTTATTTCAATATAATTTTTCATCTCAATCATAAGTTACAAAGACTGTGGCATTCGTAGCAGTCTTATGTAATAGCAGTCTTTTTGAAAAGTTTTGTTTGATAACACTGTGACCTTGGTCGCAGTATTTTATAACTTATTTTTCATTTTTCCGACCAAGATCATAATCATTTTATTAATAGATTTTAATTGGACTGCGACTTTGGTCGCAATCCTGTAAAATAAATGATTTGAAGATAAAATTTCATACTGCGACTATGGCCACATAACTCAATTTTATCTGACAATTTATTATTACAATGCGATCAAAGTCATAGTCTTAATGAAAATGGCAACTTTTAAAATATTTTATTCCTGCAACTTTAGTCGCAGTACTGACAGATAGGTTATATATTTATGTGTATTTTACATATCTTTCAGATTTTAAATCGAATGGCCAACATTTTCAATGATGAAATTTTTTTGATAGACTGTCCTTTTGATGAAGAAGAAGAAGAAGAGAAAAATCACGTTGAAAATATTAAAGCTGACATCTCGAGAGAACAAGAACTTGTCAAAATAACTGATGGAGATCTAAGTCTGCAAACTAAAAATCAATATATGATCCTGCTCTAACTTTTTTAGAACGACGTTCTTTACGAGTCAAAAATCTAGATTTGACAGCGTGAGGAGACATAGAGAAATAGACATATAAAATGGGAGAAAACTAATAATAAAGAATATAAAACTAATACATCATCCCAAGAAAACTGTCTTTTTCGAACGGTAGGGGCTTTAGTAATTTTAATTATTTGAAAAGTGGGGTGCCATTAAGATTGTCGGATTATGTGGCACATATTATGCCACGTCACCACCGCTGAGAGGCGCTCTCAGCTGTCAGTTGATATACATTTTTCTGATACACACACACACATAAGGCAAAAGAGTTGAAGTTAAAGAATCCCAAGCTAAAAATTCTTGATCATAAAGGTGTATATGATTTAGAGTAAAGTAATAGACTAAGTGAGAAATTCAGTTTTAATTCTAACTAAATTGATAAGAAAGTTTTTTTCATCCAGACTAAGTATGAGAATGAATAATTTGATAATTATAAGTGATCGGTCTCCTATATTGCATATATAATGTCGCATTTCTTTATTTATTATCTAATAAATCATGTATTTTGTCTTATTTTTGTTTAATAAAATGCAGGCCCATTGCTAATGGAGATGGAAAAGAAATGAGCCCTAAAGCCCACTTTAATTTTGATTTAAATCTTAATTAAAGAGGAGATAAATATTCAGGAGGATAGAGATAATTTCAGCTGAAGATCAATGCATATCAGGGGGGATTACAACAAATAAAATCAATTAATTTGATTTTATATGAATCTAAATCAGCTAGCATGAGGATCATCGAAGATCAGATCAGAATCAGAAATTAACAGCAAATCCAGCCAGACAAAAGGGGCAAAATCACACGCTATCAAGATCACCACTTGGATGTGATAATTTGGCCACGTCTTGGCCGCGAATCGCGGCCAAAGTCGCAGATTTGCAGCCCTATGTTGGAGAAAGGGAGCATTTGCTCCCCTTATATCCTCACTTCTCTTTCCTTTGGGTTTTTGCCTATAAAAGGCAGAGAGTTTACTGAAGAATGAACTGAAGAATAGTTTAAGTTTTTCTCTTATTTTTGGGATTTAGGATCTTTGTTAGATAGTTATTGAGAAGTTGTATCTCAATTTTAATTTATAGTTCAGCCCAAATATAAGTGAAAGAGAGAAAAAGAGTGATTGTAATCTGAAGTTGAAGTGACACCAATAAAGAACAAGACTTCTCTTCTCCTCCAATTCACGGGTACGTTTCATTTCATTTACATGTCTTGTTTTACATTAATATGAGTAGCTATTTTTGTTTTTCTAGGCTTACTATCATCTCTCTTCAATCCCTCTTATTTTGAATGATTTTTATGTAAAGAACCCAATAGAATCATATGAATGCCTTAAACTAAGCCTTGCTTCTTTGAAAGTGTTCTTGAAGGTGAAAACACCTAGAGGGGGGTGAATAGGTGTAAATTCTAATCTATAAAACTAAAAGTGCTAAATACGGAAGCTTAAAACAATTTGCAACACACTTAGTACAACCAACAAGTGTAGCCGAATTTCCCGTGAAGGGCTCTGGACTAACTCTTCTTGATTCCCCTAGATAAGGGTTGAGGTGCTATATGAAGCTCTTGTGGTTAAGTACAAGTGAGGCACACACAACAATCTAAGCATATAAGGATAAGCAATATGAATCAAATGTAAGGACAACACAAGCATACAAGATATGAATGAATGAATGATGCTTTGCACAAATAAACAAGAGAGAGGGTTGAGAGACAATTGATCAAACGCAAATACAAAGATATGTTTCGAGGTTCGAGCCCCTAGCTCTACTTTCCCGCCTTCACCGAGAAGGATTTCCAATCCACTATCTCTTACCGAGGGAACCTCCACCGAGGAGGATTTGTTACAACTCTAGGAGTACTGAACTCCTCTCTCAAACATCGCCTCACAACCAAGGGGTAGGCCCGTAGCCAAACAACAACCAACACCTCTACCGAAGAGGGTTACAAACACCAACTCCACCTCTCACTAGAGGGAGCAAACAACAACCAACTCCACCTCTCACTAGAGGGAGCAAACCATAATCCTCAACCTCTACCAAAGAGGGAGCAACCCAATCAAAGTAAGGGTTTTTACAACAAGTGGTTACAAAGACCACAAACTTAATCTCTTTTCCACAAACAATGATCCTAATAGAATAGGATAGATGATATAGCTCAAGTGGAAAAACTAGGTGTTTTGAAAAACAAAAACTCAAAGAAAAATCCTTGGGAAAACACTTGCAATATGATAGAAATGAAGATCTAAGGCAATATCCCAAAAACCTATTTTTCTTTGATATTCTAAAACCCTTGAAAACAATAAAGATGAAATCTTTAAGCTCTTAAACACTTTTGAAAATTTGTTTTTAAAACCAGAGAATAGGGAAATTTTGCTCTGAAAACCTTAGCCAAAATCCCAAAGAAATGGGGTTTATATAGGCCAAACAGAAAATTAGCCGTTAGGCTGTTTCTGACAGCCTGACAGGCTGGCGGTCGACTGGCCGGTCGACCGCCAACGGTCGGATTTCCGACCGTTGGAGTCCTCGATCGACCGCCCGGTCGACCGCCCAGTTCCAGAGAGCACAGCTCTCTGGTCCGGTCGACCGCACGGTCGACCGCCCAGATACAAAGAGCAGAGCTCTCTGGTCCGGTCAACCGGTCGGTCGACCGGCCCACTGGGCTGCCAGACGTACACAAGGCTGTGCACGTCGGTCGACCGGCCCTTGGTTCAGTCGACCGTGCGGTCGACCGACCTGGCCTGTCAGCCACAGTCTGGGTCAGAAAAACAGTTAAACATATTTCTAAAAATTCTTTTAAGTCTTGTAAAAGTCCCCAAAAATAGTTTTAACATTTTGCATTTGATATATAAACATGTGATAAAGATTTCAACTCAAATATCAAGCAATATAAACTATTTTTGTGTCTTATCATTTTTATCAAAAACCAAAACTTGTATTTTATCAAACTTGTATTTTTCAATACATGAATAGGAAAGTCAAAATAAGTTTGTATAAGAAGTTTACGCATGTATGTATATTGAACACATCTAATATACATAAAAACCATTTAAACTTGTTTTGATCTACTATTCATGAAAACTAATATCAAAACAAAACGTGTGTGTATTGTGCACTTGAGCATATCAACTATACTAAACTTTACAACATGGATCTAAATACACTAAACTATGGATACCTAAGTCTTCTTGACGATCTTCATCTTCAAGGCGACTCGATCCACAAACACCGTGATCCAACGAGCATGGCAATGAATGATCTTGACGCTCGGGCTCGGGAATCACCAAGTGAAGGCTTCCAAACTCCTCTTTTTGAAGCAATCACCAACTAATATCTTGTTTAATGATCTGAGACTAAAACATAAGATTATTAGTAAACATAACTACATGAGTTAATCATCATCAAAACTAGAGTGGAAGGCCTCCGGGCCAACAATCCCCCCCTTTTGATGATGACAAAACTCATAGAGTTATATATGCATGGATTAAAGTTAAGCTTCAAGGAAGCTCCCCCTTAACTCATACATAAACAAATAAAATAAATATGCAATGAATATGAAACATGAAACATGCATAGATATGCATAAACAATAAAAGGCTCTAGATACCAATGAAATTTTCATGACATGCTCTAGATACCAATTAAACTTAATATACAAAAACATAAGTATGCATATAAAACTCATATAAACTCAAAATCTTTCTCCCCTTTTTGTCAATCATCAACAAAGGGGTCCAAATAAAAACAAAACATTTATCTCTTTCTTTATGTTCGAAACATCGAATCAAAAAAATGTTCTCCCCCTTTTTGTCTTAAAACAAAAATAATATAAATAAGGGGTCAAATCAAATATGATACCAATTAAACATATGTCAATGAAGTACATATTGATACCAATTAAAAATGAACAAATACCAATTGAAAACTAAAATCTTGATATCAATTGATAAGTAAACAAATAAGCATCTTGATACCAATTAAAATAAACATGTTACCAAAATAATCATTTTTCATCATAAAGTGTGGGAGTGGAAGTCAAATACCAATTGAAAGACAAAATTAAATTTTCTCCCCCTTTATGAAATACCAACTAAAACAATGCTTAAGCTCGAATTAAGATACCAATTGAAAATTGAATCAATTGAAACAAAGTTAAATCTCAAGCTTTAGCATAAAGACATATATATGTATGAAAAGTTAGATACCAATTGAAATTGATACCATTAGAATTGAAAGCATACATACATAAAAATAATATATGAGTATACAAAAATGTTAATATTGATACCAATTGAAAGAATCCAATGATACCAATTGAAACAACAATAAAATCAAGTGTATAGCTCATATTACCTATCCTCCCATATCATGTTTATGTTTAAATAGATTTTCAATGAAAAGCATAACATAAGCATGGTCGCCCATCCATCCGCCCTTGGAAGGTAGGGGTTTTCAAAAATAGATTTGAAAATGAGGTTTGTTTGAAAATCTCTACCATAATGAAGAATATCGCAACTAGTTAAATGGAAAAACTTGTAAACTAGTACAGAATTCTTCAAGCAAGGAATAAAACAAAGTTGTTTTTCATGAAACAAGAAATCCACATGATAGTCAACACTCGTCAATGAAGCATAAATAAGACTCATGAAAACAAAGCATGAGCAAACGATAATGGTGAGTGTACAAATAAAATGTGAAGATCATAATCATGAGAATTTGCATTTAAGCTCAATTATTCCTTAAAACATGAAAACATGAAAATCATCAAAACTTATTTAATCTTCAAGGTATATGTATGTCTAATACAAACTAAAGTATACATACATATCCAAAACACAACGAGTCCACAAAGATATATGCATGAAGGCACGTGGCTCAAAGATACACATGTATAGTCAATAATTTGGACAAGATAGACATATACATGAAGTTTAAACATAAATACATGAAAAAATGAATAACTAAATTTTCATTAAAACAAATTTCATTTCAAGGTATATGTATGATTTGTCAACACAAGAAGTATACATACATATCCCCAAACACAATTGAGTCCATAAATAAAGATTTGCATGAAAAGCAAATGACTCAAGGGGTATACATGTATATCTTAAAGTTTGACAAAGTAAACATATACATGAAATGAAAATTCATAAAAAAAAATCCAAAAATAGGAATACAAGTTTAAAATGTATGAATCATCAAAACTAGACTATACTAGCACATCTAATGGGAACAAATAAGCATGCAAGCACAAACATATATAGATTTATTTGTGACCCACTATATGTACAAGTATATACCTAGTCTTAATGAAAACTAACATTTAAACAAATATTCAAAACATGAAGTATCAAAAATAAGATAAAATCATCATGACAAAACTAAACATGATTATTATGTAAATCCACATGTTATTAGAACTACGATAAACATGATAGCTAAATAAATGGTGAGAACACAAAAATAATGGTTCATATTAAACATGGTTGTCTCAAAGGCTATACATGCATGTCAATGATCTAATAATCATGACATTTTCATAACAATCTATAAACAATGAAACATGGTAATAAAATAATGAATATGAAAAGCATGTAAACAATAATTAGGAGTTAGGAATCATTACCAAAACCTAGAAGGCAACTTTCCTTGTCTCCAAAACATGGTGGTTCTCTCCACCAAACTTCCCTTGAAAGTGATGCATCCAAAATGTTTCCTTTAAGTACGGAACGCATCCACTCCAAGGTACCGCTACTCTCACGTCATGTGAGAGCCCACACCTACATCATAACCAAGAGGGGTGGTCTTTGGTACTCATATCTTATTGGGTCCATGGGGGTTAGTCCCTTCCCTAACCCAAACAAACTTATTTGCTAAATTAGAAACATGTATACGATCATAGCAAAATTTAGCAAGGTGGCCCTTACGTCTACAATGTGTACAAGTGTACACATGAGCATACATAGTGTGATGGTGTCCGTGAGGAGCATGTGTATGCCGTGGAGGGCGTGCATGCATAATAGATGGAATTTGTTTCTTGCGAAACATGGATTCCAAACGTGTATGACTCTTGGCACATTGGCTCAAAGTGGAGCCCAAACAAACAATATTCTTCTTTAACATAGATATATCTTTTTCAATCAAAGAAGAAGTGGCACATGCAATAGGTGAAGTGTGTGATACTACACTAGCATGACAAACATGTGAATCTATTTTATTTTGCAAAGATTTATTTTTATTTAAACAAATTTCTAGTTCTTTTGAGATAAAATCAATTTCATTTTTCAAAATATTGTTATCTCTTAAAGTAGAATCTACTTTTGAAGACAAATCTTCATTTTTCTTCAAAATAACATGACAATCATTTTTAGATTTTAAAAATTCATTTTCCTTTAGAGCAAGATTTAATTGAGATCTCAATGAATCCCTTTCATTATAGATCTCAACCTTCTCTTGCAAAATATTGTTAAGTCTAGAATGCAAACTTTTATTTTCATTAACAATTCCTATACTTTTATTTTTCAAAACATTATATTTTTCAATTAATTTTTCACACACAATAGATAGTTCTTCATTTAAAGCATGGGCATCAACATAATCATTTGAAGAACTAGCAACATCATCATCATCTAAGTGGGTTTCCAAGTGTACCTCAAGGGAGTCATTCCCTTGGACCATGTGGCATTGTGAATCGGATTCTCCACTAGATTCCTCTTCTTGATGGATTGGCAATTGAAGCTTGGAGGTGGTGGTTGTCAAAATGTTCCACACTGCAAAGGCGGAATCAATGTTAGAAACACGCATGAGATAATCTTTAGGAAGTGTGCTTCTAATAACCTCAAGGGCTTGTGCATTGGCCCCTATATGCTTGCTATCACTAAGGTAGGATTCCTTGGTAATGGCAAGGTGAACCTTATATCCTAGGGCTTGTAGGTAAATGGACATCTTAGTCTTCCAAACAACAATGTTGGAAGGGTCAAACATAGGTGGGGTCATGAAGTCCATGGTATAAACTATATGTGTGCAATCTAGCAAATGCAAACAAGATTAGCAAACAAGGATCTCACTCCTAAGATGTTAAGCCTAAGTATCAGGAGCGTAGGCTCTGATACCAATTGAAAACACCTAGAGGGGGGTGAACAGGTGTAAATGCTAATCTATAAAACTAAATGCGCTAAATGCGGAAGCTTAAAAACAATTTGCAACACACTTAGTACAACCAACAAGTGTAGCCGAATTCCCCGTGAAGGGCTCTGGACTAACTCCTCTTGATTCTCCTAGATAAGGGTTGAGGTGCTATATGAAGCTCTTGTGGTTAAGTACAAGTGAGGTACACACAACAATCCAAGCATATAAGGATAAGCAATATGAATCAAATGCAAGGACAACACAAGCATACAAGATATGAATGAATGAATGATGCTTTGCACAAATAAACAAGAGATAGGGTTGAGAGACAATTGATCAAACGCAAACACAAAGATATATTTCGAGGTTCGAGCCCCTAGCTCTACTTCCCCGCCTTCACCGAGAAGGATTTCCAATCCACTATCTCCCATCGAGGGAACCTCCACCGAGGAGGATTTGTTACAACTCTAGGAGTACCGAACTCCTCTCTCAAACACCGTCTCACAACCGAGGGGTAGGCCCGTAGCCAAACAACAACCAACACCTCTACCGAAGAGGGTTACAAACACCAACTCCTCATCTCACTAGAGGGAGCAAACAACAACCAACTCCACCTCTCACTAAAGGGAGCAAACCACAATCCTCAACCTCTACCAAAGAGGGAGCAACCTAATCAAAGTAAAGATTTTTACAACAAGTGGTTACAAAGACCACAAACTCAATCTCTTTTCCACAAACAATGATCCTAATAGAATATGATAGATGATATAGCTTAAGTAGAAAAACTAGGTGTTTTGGAAAACAAAAACTCAAAGAAAAATCCTTAAAAAACACTTGCAATAGGATAGAAATGAAGATCTAAGGCAATATCCCAAAAACCTATTTTTCTTTGATATTCCAAAACCCTTGAAAACAATAAAGATGAAATCTTTAAGCTCTTAAATACTTTTCAAAACTTGTTTTTAAAACCAGAGAATAGGGAAATTTTGCTCTGAAAAACCTTGGCCAAAATCCCAAAGAAATGGGGTTTATATAGGCCAAACAGAAAACTAGCCGTTAGGCTATTTCTGACAGCCTGACAGGCTGTCGGTCGACCGGCCGGTCGACCGCCAATGGTCAAATTTCCGACCGTTGGAGTCCTCGGTCAACCGCCCAGTTCCAGAGAGCACAGCTCTCTGGTCCGGTCGACCGCACGGTCGACCGCCTAGATACAGAGAGCAGAGCTCTCTGGTCCGGTCGACCGGTCGGTCGACCGGCCCACTGGGCTGCCAGACGTGCACAAGGCTGTGCACGTCGGTCGACCGGCCCTTGGTTCAGTCGACCGTGCGGTCGACCGACCTGGCCTGTCAGCTACAGTCTGGGTCAGAAACTGGGTCAGAAAAACAGTTAAACATATTTTTAAAAATTCTTTTAAGTCTTGTAAAAGTTCCCAAAAATAGTTTTAACATTTTACATTTGATATATAAACATGTGATAAAGATTTCAACTCAAATATCAAGCAATATAAACTATTTTTGTGTCTTATCATTTTTACCAAAAATCAAAACTTGTATTTTATCAAACTTGTATTTTTCAATACATGAATGGAAAGTCAAAATAAGTTTGTATAAGAAGTTTAAGCATGTATGTATATTGAACACATCTAATATACATAAAACCATTTAAACTTATTTTGATCTACTATTCATGAAAATCAATATCAAAACCAAAACGTGTGTGTATTGTGCACTTGAGCAAATCAACTATGGGTCTGTTTGGTTGTCGTAACTGGTCGTAATTTGTAGCTGTAATTGGTAAAGTCTTTTACAATTATAAATGAGTTACATGTATGTAAATTTTACGTTGCTTGGTTGGTAATATAAAATTGTAAAGTGGGAAAGTGTATTGTACTTTACGGTATTTGGTTATCGTAATGTATAAGTCGTAAGTGAAAAAGTTGATCACAAAATTAACTATTTGGTGATTTTAAAAGTTTTAATACTGCAAATAAATATTAAAAAAGTTAAATATTAAAAATTTTAATATTAATATAAAAAAATATTACAAATTTGTATGACCACAAAATTAACTGTAACTAGGCTGTAAGTGAGTGGTAACTAGGTTGCAAGTGAGTATTAGTTGAGTTACGTAAGTCTTTTACGAATTACGGTCCAAACAAACGCCGTAGTTGTAACTGGGTAGTAAGTCATTTATGAATTATGGAGTTTTACGCGAAACAAACGGCCCCTATACTAAACTTTACAACATGGATCTAAACACACTAAACTATGGATTCCTAAGTCTTCTTGACGATCTTCATCTTCAAGGCGACTCGATCCACAAACACCGTGATCCAACGAGCATGGCAATGAATGATCTTGACGCTCGGGCTCGGGAATCACCAAGTGAAGGCTTCCAAACTCCTCTTTTTGAAGCAATCACCAACTAATATCTTGTTTAATGATCTGAGACTAAAACACAAGATTATTAGTAAACATAACTACATGAGTTAATCATCATCAAAACTAGAGTGGAAGGCCTCTGGGCCAACAGAAGGCACATGAGGATGGGTTTGAATTTATAAAACTTTTATTTTTAAAACATCACTTGAACTTGGTTTTATTTCAAACTTGAAAGACGAATTGATGATTTAACATTCAGTTCAAGATGAATTCTTAAAAAAAGAGTTAACTTTTCCAAACATTCTTATTTGCTTTATTTAAAACTTTCAAAATTCAAACTTAAGTTTTTACCTATGATCAAGTTGAGGTACTGAGATTTTTAAGAGAAGAATATATCATTGAGTAGTAAGATAGTGAGCTCGAATCTTTTTTTCATATATTAAAACAAATAACCAATCACTCTTCAAGCCTTTTAAAGATCATCTTTTTCAAAACATTCTCCAAGTTTTCAATTTTTCTTTAAATTACTTTCCTACTCTCCATTCTCTTTTCAACATAAAAAACACCAACACCATTCTTTGCTTTTGAAATAATATATCGAAAAGCTTTCATCGCATTTCTCCTTGTGAATCATGACCCGTTAGCCCAAAGCTACACGGTAATTCTCACTGTATTTACTTGCAAGAAAATTTTGGCGCTGTTACCGTAGAGAGAACGGTATAATTATTTTTAAACAAGTTTGGTGTCTTATTTCAGGGTCATCAAGAAATCAGATTTAGCGATCAAGCATTGCAAGAGAAGACTTGCTATTCTGTGCCCCTACTATAGAAAGTAGGAAATAGAATTTCAAGAAATTACAGCGCAAAAGTTTGAAATTTTTTTTAGACTACTAAAAAAACTCTTTTTGCAAGACATATTGGTCTGCAAAAATAGAGTTTTTTGTGTGTTAATTCTGTTATATCTGATATCCACATATCCTGTTTTTAATCAACAGTAATCTGATTGATTTCCAATTGCTTAAAAAATGATTAGACTTGCATTCTGGGCATTTATCTAATTACGTTTCTTTTATAATTACTGTTGAAGAAAGCTGGAGATAAGGTATGTTTGCATAGCATCTAGCATAGGAACATTCTTGGGTGATTTACTTGCTTTTTGATTGTTACTACTACTTTATACTTGCACACTTGCATAATCTATTTTAAGGGCAAAACTCAAAACAAGATAAGGTAAGGAAGTCATTAACCTTCCTTAGCCCACAAACCATCTCCAAGCACGTACAACCTAAGCCTAACTTAAAATCTAATAGATGTTGTCCTTAGAGACATCTCGAACTTATTAGGAGATTATCCTAAGGGGGAAGGTCTTAGAATTTGACTCCTGCCAAATCAGTGTATAAGGACAAGGATTGAGGGGTGAAATCCCGAAGGCTGGTGGTTTGGATTAATTAGGCCCGTCGCTTTTCGCCGATACCTCCCACCAAGCTTGCCCTGACCTGGCTGATTAGTTTGTGATCAAAGTCTATATTATACCTCTTTTGGATAATCAACCAGTTAGGAGTTGTCTAGGTCAAGGTTACCTTAGACTAGGCTTGGTTGCTTTTTCTTGTTGACTATTAGTGAGCTTGTTTGTGGTAGTGTTTGTGTATGCAAGTGTGGTCGAGAGACCCAAATTCATCTAGGTTAACTAGAAACATATTACCACCCAAGCTTGAATCAAAACCAGATCTGGTTATGGCTCAACCGATATCTTTGCAGGATAGGTTCCATCCCATTAGAACCACACTTTCATCTTGCATTTAACTTTCATCGGTTGGTGAACACAACTTTGAACTCAAGCCTCAGTTCATCAACACACTCCCTAAGTTTCATGGCTTAAAGTCCGAAGATGCTTATTTCTTCATAAGAGAATTTGAGGAAGTATGCTTAATGATGAAAATCTCACACCTTGTAGATGATGCTATTAGGTTAAGATTTATCCCATTTGCTCTTAGGGACTTAGCAAAGAAATGGCTTTACAGCTTAACGGTCGGCTCTATCACATCGCGGGATGGTTTCATCAAGGTTTTCTTGAAAAAATTCTGTCTAATTAATAAGACCACTCTCATTAGGAAGAACATCATGCAGTTTAAGTAAGAACCTAGTAAACCGTTTGAGAGATACTTTGAACGTTTCAAAGACCTCTTGTCCAATGTCCTCATTATGGAATAGAGAAATGGCGACAACGCCAAATTTTTTATGACGGTTTAGACTATTCAACTAAGAACCTCTTAGAAATCATGTGCCAAGGGGATTCTTACAAAAAGATGAGTCGTCATATCAACATAGTGAAAGATAGGAATGAGGAAACTCTACCTAATACATGTTCGATCATTCCCAATTACCTTAGCCATATTGATAGAAACGAAAAATCTTAGTGTCTTGGAGACTTTGATCAAGATACAATTTCATCACACAAATTTGAACTTGACCAATTTCAAACCTTAAACAAATTGAAAAGTTTTTCATTCAATGAGATTGAACTTGGATATGAATGTGACCGCGATCTCTAACCTTGTAATTCAGTTTCATCTTAGAATCTATATTAATTCTTGTATCATTACCCAATTTGCACCAATTTTCAGAGCCAACTTTTATACTTGCACCCATAAATATAGAAATTGATCACCAAAATTGGATAGTTACATTTTATTGATGGGAGAAGAATGTGAATTTTAATTTTTTTAATTTGGACTCAACTCTTGAACCAAATATGACTCTCGAACCCAAAGTTATTTTTTCTGAGCTAGTAATGGTTCTCGAACCTATCACTTTTGAATGCAAGTCAATTATTCCACCAAGTCACATTCTTTTATTGGACATAGGTATTGACCAGAATGACTCAGTGATGATTTTTCAAGACTGGTCTTGTAAAGAGAATAAGCTTCGTGATCCTATTCATATTAGGGATTGTAATTATGTACATAGAAAAGAGGTCAAAAAGGTGGGTTCTGTTATCTACAACATTATCTTGATTGGGTATTAACGCTTGACCCAATCCGACCATCACTGGAACCACCACCTTAAGGTAATAGTTTTCTTCCCTTTCTTCTTTTTTCATGCATCTACGCATTCATTCTTACATTAAGAGCAATGCATGGGATAGATGTGGGGGAGAGTTCTAACATAACATAGGTTTTCAATTTATTTAAAATAAAAAATTTAACATTTTTCTTTCTTAAATAAAACTTTTTTAAAAGAGAGTAATATTTTTACATATTTTTTTGTAAGAAATTAAGTCAATTTTAAGAAATAGGAGAATCATAATTTGATTTTCTTATACTTGGTCAAAATAAGATAATTTGTTTGATTTCTAGAGTTAAGAAGAAAGTTTAGAATAGTAATTTAGTCTTGATTTTTACCTTGATGAAATATGCATGTTTTATACACTTACACACTTAAGGTTCAAAAATAAAGATTCTTATGTCTTATATGTAAAAAAAGAAAAAAATATATATTTATATAAAAAATCCTCTAATTAAGCTAGCTATTTGTACCTCATAAAGTATAAGTATTCACACCTAAAAGTGATCCATATAATAAAATCGTTAGTTTTGCGGCCTTGTTTGCTCGAGTCCTTAAGTGCTTGGGGTAATTTCTCACTCGGTGCCCTAAGACCATCCGGTTTAGGAGTCACCATCTAAAGGCTCATTAAATGGGCATATTAGAAAGTCTAATAGAATTAAGGAATAATATCACCAAAAATATTAAAAAAACAAGAAAATAAAGTATAAAAATTAAAGTTAAAGAATTCCAAGTCAAATTTTCACGATCACAAGGTGCATATGACTTAGGGTAAGATAATAGACTAGATGAGAAATACAATTTGACTCCTTACCTTGATTGATAACAAATTTTTGAATAGAAACTAAGTTTAGGAATAACTAAGTATTGATAATCTTAAATACTTATAGATTACTTGATTTTTACAATAATGCTTCAAATATTTTTCTCTTTCAAAATGTGTTTTTAAAATACTAACACTTTATTTCTCTTTCTTTATGGATTTTATGGGTGTAATCCACTGAAAACCCTCACGTGACAAAACTCGTCCTCAACTTAGAGGTTTAACGGCTTGTTGTACATACTCAGTGCAATCGAGTAACCTGCAAAAGTGGTCTAATAACTTTCTAGGGTTACTTTTTATGTTTTGCTCGAGGGCGAGCAAAAGATAAATGTAGGGGTGTGATTGGTCACCTATATTGCATATATAATGTCACATTCCCATATTTATAGTCTAATAAATCATGTACTTAGTCTTATTTTTGTTTAATAAAATGCAAACTCATTACTAATAGAGATGGAAAAGAAATGAGTCCAAAAGCCCACTTTAATTCTGATTTAATTAAATTTAAATCTTAATTAAGGATGGAGACAAATATTCAGGAGGATAGAGGCGATTCCAGCTGAAGGTCAATGCATATCAGGGAGGATCACATCAAATAAAACCGGTTAATTCGGATTTATATGCTTCCAAATCGGTCAGCTTGAGGATCATTAAAGATCAGACCAGACTAAAGAACTAATAGCAAATCCAGCCGGACAAAAGCGAATAAGAACAAAAGATATAAAAATCTCCCCCTGGATGCCACATCTAGGCCGCAGAAACGTGGCCAAAGCCACGTTTTTGCGGCCATTTAGTTAACATACGTCTCTTCTCACACCCTCACCTCTCCATTTCACCTATAAATACTGCTTTGTTCAGGGAAAAAAGGGATCGATTAGGAAGAGAAGGATTCTTAGGTTAGTTTTCATTCTAGGTTAGTGTAGGTTCTTATTTTTCTTTTCATGTAACTTTTATTTTTTTTGTAAGCATAGTTAGGCTGAGATTGATGTAAGTAAGAGAGAGAGAGATTTATGTTGAGAGCGACACTGATGTAATCTCCTCCTTTCTTCCATTATTTCTACAAGCAATAAAAACGTAACTTGTTTATAGTTTTCTTTGTTTTTATATTCTTCTTCTCTTTTCAACTTTTCCTCTTTTGGTTTTTGATGAGTATCCAAGCGAATTAGTAACATTGGTATAGCCTTGTTGTGCGTTTGTCATGGATATTTCATGATGATGATCTCTCAAGATTCTGTAGCATTTTATTATTGTTCATCTTGATGACCTAATGCAAATGGGAACTGAGCTTGTGTAGGTCACCTTGAGGGGGGTGAATAGGTGACAAGCTAATCTAATGATAAATAATGCGAAATTAAAAATAATTTATGCAAACTAAAATTATTAAGCTAAACACACAAGGAATAACACAAGAGTGTAGCCGAATTCCCGGAGAAGGGCTCTGGACTATCTTCTCAAGATTCCTCCAGATTAAAAGTTGAGGTGCCGCTATGGCTCTCTTGATTGAATACAAGTGTGAGTAAACAATCCCAAGTATATATCAATAAGGCACAAGATATATCAAGCTTATAAAGAGATAAGCAATATAAGAATGCAAGATATAAAGCACAAGTGAGAGAGAGAGAGAGAGAGCAATCGCAAACATGGAGAATTATTTCGAGGTTCGAGCACCCTTGCTCTACGTCCCTGCCTTCAACACTATGAAGGATTTTCTTTAAAAATGATTCCACTGGATCACTCGGTGTCGCAACACCTACAACGAGTTCACGCTAGAACTCTTGGACCCGCAAGTCCTCACTTGTTCCCAAAAGAACAACACATGCAAGCACACTAGCTTGCCGAGGTCGCACCTCTACACCGAGCTCCCACAAGAACTCAAAACAACACGAACCCGCAAGTTCGCCTCCTCAAATACAAGAATGAACACTTTGGTGATCTCAACACTTTGATCACCTAAAAACACTCTCACAACAAATCTCCTATAGGATTGATATAGTAATGTAAAGCTCAAGTATGTGTGAGAAAAACTAAGATAGATTTGTAGTGAAAAACTCAAGAAATCTCTTTTGAAAATCACTTTTGAAAACTCTCCTTTTGATATGAAAGTATTAGCCCTAAAAAAAGTGGAGAAAACCTCTTAGAGAGATAGAAAAAACTAGCTTGAAAACCCACTCAAAATCTTATACAAAATAGCCCAAAATAGCCCCATTATATAAGCCTCCAAAAATTAGCCGTTGGTGTCCAACTCAGCAGAAAATCCTGCTGTCAGTCGACCGCCTGATCGACCAGCCAACGGTCAGATTTCTGACCATTGTGCCTCCAGTCGACCCCCCAGTCTAAGCCTGTCGGTCAACCGCCCGGTCGACCGGCCGCACCCGAGAGCTGGGTGCTTTCAGTCGGTCCACCGCGCGATCGACTGGCTTTGTAGGCTGGTCCTTTGTGCATGTCTCGTGCACATCGGTCGACCGGTCCGGTCGACCGACTCCTAGTACGGTCAACCGTCCGGTTAACCGCCAGTATAGTCTGGCTAAAATATTTGGGATTAAAAACCTTATTATTTTAACTCCAATAAAATCGCATAAATTCTCATAAATTTCACAAAAATAAGTTCATTAACATTATTTGATATACAAACATGTTTGATTAAAAATCAATACATATTACAAACATTTTGAACTATTTTTTTGATATAGAAATTTTGGCCTTAAATAAAAATTCGTATTTTTCAAAAACAATCTCCAAATTGAAAAATGATTTTTTCAAAACTTTGCCAAATACAAAAATAAGATATTTTAAACACTTTTGAAGCTTAGTGTGTATGGATATGATCCAGTACACATATAAGATGAAATATCTATGTTTTTGATAGTCAGCTCTAAAATAAGTTTTGATAAATCCAAAATTCAAACACATGATATAGAAAACATTAAAAACGTTTTTTTAAATATTTGAACCAACAATGTATATGGATGAAATCCAAAACACATATAAACCATATAAACTTGTTTTGATGAACTCTAATCATGAAATATAAAGATGTATACTATGAAGCTTAAAAATCAAAACGGTATTTTTCTAAACTCAAAACTATTTTATGAAAACACATATAAATTTTGTGTGTGTGTGTGTATATATGAGCTTGAGCAATCCACAACTAATCTATCCTTTACATTTTATCTAAAAATAAATCTTGACACTTACAAACTAGACACAAGTCTTCACAAAAATCTTCTCTTGAAAATCTTCTCCTTCTTGACTTGGTCTAAACCTTGATCTAATGAGCTAGACTCCTCTTGAGTACTTGATGCGATCTTGATATGCGAGCTCTTGAATCAACACATGCTAGTTCCAAAACTTGACTTCGAATTTTTTGTTGAAGCTAAACACCTACTAAGATCTTGATCAAATATCTGAGACTAAATAAACACAAGATCATTAGTATTATAACTGCATGAGTTAGTCATCATCAAAACTAGAGTGATGGGCCTTTGGGCTAACAATCTCCCCCTTTTTGATGATGACAAAACTCATGAAGTTATATATGCATGGAATAAAGTTAAGCTTCATGGAAGCTCCCCCTTAACTCATGCACAACAATAAACAATAAAGATATTCAATAAAATGTATAAACTAAATACAAACATATATGTATAAATAAGGAAATAAATATGCATAAATTCACCAAATTCTTCTCCTCTTTTTGCATAAACAAGAAAATAAACATGCATATATAAACTCTCAAAATTCTTCTCCCCTTTTTTTGTCAATTCATCAACAAAGGGGCGAAAATAAATCAAACAATAAAGATATATATGCGATACACATTCATGAAGAGGAGAGACGTAAAGTGAGCTCCACCTGTATACATGACTTACATGAAGAAGGAATGACAAGACCCTAACCCACATAAAGCATAATATATAACGTATAAACGGAGATGCTAAGCTCCCCCTACACACGTGTACCACATAAAGAAGAGATGTCAATATCGCTTTTAATTAGGTTTAGCTGGGATAGAAAATAAACTAATTAGCTGTGTTTGAACTCTTACCAAAAGAGAAAGAAAAAAGAAAAGTTTAATGTAAATGACATGTTTTATACCAAAAATATTAAAAGCTCAACCTCGTGATGATTTGATGCATAAGATAATTTTTTAACTTTTGAGAAGCTGCATTTAACTAGTGAACTTAATTTTTTGAGAGGTATAAATCATAATTTTTTGAATTTAGAGATGATGTATAAATCATAATTTTTTGAATTTAGAGATCTCAAATTTCGAGTGAAGGTCAAAATTCTACATATAAGGAAATAATTAAATAGAAAAGTAAAACTTATTCTTATCCCTTTTAAATTTTCTTTATTGTTTTTTTCTAAGATTTATCATGTTAGTTTTTTCTCGTTAAGCATAACATGATTTATATGAAAATTGAAATAAATAGGAAATGGAAAAAGAAAAAAATAATGCATCAAATGATGAGATTCCAATAAAAGTTGTAATATTAAAGAAAAAAGAAAAAGAAAATACTACAATATCACAATTCTCTTTTCCTCCTCCTTTTCTTTTATATTGTTTCTCCTTCTTCTATTAATCCCCATCTCTTGTTGATTGTGTGTTTACTTCCCTCGAAATTTGAGATCTCTCACCTTACCCTTTTGTATAATTCATCCACCAAATATGATGAACACATATGGAAACTTTAATTTTCAGTTTAAAAGAATAAAAAGAATGAAGTTATTAAAGGCCTTAATTAAGAATTAAGAAAACATCTAGAGAAAATATAAGGGTGAATTTATCAAAGGCCTTAATTAGGAATTAAGAAAAGATTTTGAGATTATATGATTGTTGAACAGAATCTTTTACCTTATAATAAATTAAAAAACTAGGATTTCCTTTAAAAACTCAACTCCCAGAAAGGAAACTAGTTATTATTTCTATTAATTAGGGTTTCTTTTTTTTAGATGATTTTCTTCCATATTAGATAAGAATTTTTTTAGTTTATACGCCGGAGCCGGACTTAAATCTGAGTCTCACAATTCATTCCCACCCTTTCACCATTGAGTCAGGTCTCACCAGTATTGCATAAGAAGTTTAAATATATAATTTTAGGCAGTTATATTTAAAATTTGAATTTTAGTAGAAATAATTTCTGTTTTATTTGGACTCTGCATTCTTTTGGCTCCACTGTAATAGAGATTAGCTTATTTTAAGAATGATAAAGGATATTAATTTATCTCATTAAAAAAACTTACAATTATAGTAAATGGTGGCAATCGAAATTAGTTTGTATGTTTGCATATTCAATATTTGTTAACAGGAGGACAATTCAAATTCAAATTCAAATGAAATGAATTTGTATTGGTTTTTTAAGAGTCATGCCACTTTCACTTATTATTATTATGAATCAAAATTACATGAATGTGAATTTGAATTCTATTCTGAATCAAAATACTAGTCCTAATGCTATTTCTATTTTTATTTCTAGTCCGAAAGTAATGATTGATATCTATTCTATGGCCTATAAATAATATTTATTGATAGTTTAATAACAATTTCTATTTTCAAAATGGTGCAAGCAGTCAAATTAAGGATCAAAACTGAGACTTAATGCATGGTTCATACCACATTATTTCTGATTAAAATTAAGTCTCAGTTTTATTGAAGATATAAATTTTTTATTAAACTATCAATCAATGTTCCTACTAGAAACATTAAATAGAGATAGCATTAGGACTAATATTTTAACTCATAGGATTCAAATTCTCATTCATGTGATTTTGATTCCTAATAATAATATTAATAAATGAAAGTGGCACAAACTTACAGTCTCAATACAATTCATTTGAATTGTCCTCCTGTTAAAAAATATAGAAAAAGTATACGAACTAATTTCAATTGCCACCACAACTTACTATAATTAGTAAGGTTTTTTGATAAGATTAATTACAATCTGTTAACATCCTTAAAGTAAGCTAATCTCAATTGCAATGGGGCCCAAAAAATTACATGTTGATGGTTCTAAATAACATATAAATTATTTCTAATAAAATTCAAATTTTAATGTGACTGCTTAAAATTATAGATTTAAAATTCTTATGCAATGCTAGTGAGGCCTAGCTCACTGGGTGAGAATAAGTTGTGGGAGTCCCAAGTTCAAGTCTAGCAATGGTTTATTTATAAACTAAAAGATTCTCTCCGGCAACCATATAATCTCCAAATCTTTTCTTAATTCCTAATTAAACCCTTTGATAAATTCACCCTTATATCTTCTCTAAACGTTTTTTAATTTCTGATTGAGGTCTTTGAGAAGTGGATTCTTATTATTCTTAACATCCCAAATCATTAAAGATTGTATAGAGGGTTAATTTCAAATAACTTAAAGCTTTTAGAAGGTGAATTTCTAAATATGAATAATTTAAGGGGGAATATCCAAAAAAACCGATTATATTTTCATTAGTTTCTCTTGTACAAAGTTATATTGTTATTTCCTTTAGTTACATTCTTATATACAAATTATATTTTCTAAAACAACCTCAAAATTACATGACCTTATTTGTATATGCTCTTTTTTATCTAGAATTTTGATGAGTTGAATCAAATAAGGTAACTTATATCACTCTTACCATGTGCAGTACCAAAATAATAGAAAAACTAAAGGAAAAAAATTTAAATTTGAGTATTGAAAGAATGTGCAAAATTCATTATATCACTCATTTGTAAGTTTATGATATCTTTTAATTATACCTCCTAACATTGATAATTATGTCTGTGCTTGCAGTTGAAAAAGATCAGGAAGAAGTACATATTTGGTTGTGCTACATTTGATGTTTGCAAGGATCTAATTAGTATGCTTATTAATATTGAGTGTAATTTTATTTAAGTTCTGTCATAATTAAATATAGAGATAGACTTGTGTCTTTCCAAAATGATTTGAGGCCAAATCCTTCCCATTCAAATACCAACATCCGACATTCGAATACAAGATCCACTCCCTTGAAGTTGATTTATATTATTTCAAGTATCTATAAATCACAAATCAAGTGTTTTGAATAACGGACGGCCTAAATAATGAGTTGGTTAGTTTAACAGTGTAAACATTTGAACCCTAACAAAAATTGGTTTCTAAGGGTTTTTAAATGTTTAGATCATAATCAAATGGCCGGATTGAGAATTTGTATGTCTAAATACATAGATTTAACCAACTCACTACTTTTGGCCGTTAATTTTGCGCCGCCTGATGGATGGTAAAAAAGTATTGAAAATAGTTGATTTTTAGTTATATATACTTGAAATAATATAGATCAACTTCAACGGAGTGGATCTTGTATTCGAATGTCGGAGAGTGATTTTGAGTGACTTCATTTGGGCCCAAATCCTTTTGGAAGGACACAAATCTATCTCATTAAATATATAGGATGCGACTCAACAAGCAGAGAAAGAGTATGAATAAGAGATAGCATTTGCTAGTGCTAGCCATGATTGAGTCAATAGAACTTTGTCGTGGTAATGTTTCCACAAAATCCGATTCGGATGCAAACTTAGTCTTGATGAACACTTGTGCAACAAAACTTCTGGGTAAGTTTAATAACACTTGTAATTTAGTCAATAAAACACTTATTTTTTATTCCTTAAGTATGTTCAAGTGTACAGTACTGTAGTGCTCTGCCTGTGTTCTTTTATTTTATGTTAATTATATAATAAGTATTGCAAAAACTGACATATAATAAAACTTTTACCACTAACTCTTTTTCAGGGATATTAAATTCTGTTCTTGACATGAGCAAAGTGGAAGCTGGAAAGTTGCAGCCGGAAGAGGTAGAATTTGATATGACTCAAGTTCTTGGAGAATCAGTTTGCCATTTTTCATGTTGTAGCTTTAAAGAAAGATTTGGAGGTTATATGGGATCCTTGTGATGCTGTTTGGTTAAGGGTGGAAGTGAGGAAGTGAAGAAGTGAGGAAGTGGTAATAGTTCCCTTTGGAACTTGGGATTTGGTTAGTAAGTTTTCCGGTGTTTGGATATTGTTAGGAAGTGTGGTTTGAAAAATGTTATGTCTTTCCGGTGTTTGGATGGTAATATGGAAGTGAAAGTGAAAAAGTTGACCTCAAAGTTGACCGCAAAATAATATTAAAATAAAAATTAATTAAGAAAAATAAAAATTGGACTGTAATTAGCATGCAAGTGAGATTTACATGAGCAAAAAATTAACTGTTTTGTGTTACAACTTATTACAAATGAGATTTACATGACCACAAAATTAACTGTAGCACTTTGGAAGTAAGGAAATGGTTACGTAAAAGAGAAAAAAGAAAAGGAAAAGAACTTTTTTCATTTTCCTTTTTCGGTGTTTGGATGAACAGCGGAAATGGGAAAAGACACTTCCCACTTTCTCACTTCCACCCAATTCCTTGAATCCAAACAGTGGTATTGAAATCTTTCAATGTTAAAAGGAGATTGCAGGAGACTTGAGCAGATTCTTGATAATCTACTTGGTTTGTGTTGCGTGCATGGGCTAACTCTGATGCTCCCTCTGATGTAATCACTCTCATCTCTACACAACAAGATTCAAATTCAATTGAGATTGTTTTTTGAGATAGATGACATGGGTATGGGAATTCCAAAAGAGAAGAGAGCATCTATCTCTGAAAATTACGTTCAGATTAAAGAATCATCAACTGGAGTGTATGAAGGGACTGGCTTAGGACTTGGCATTGTTCAATCATTTGTAAGCACAATTAACTCCTTTACTTTATATTTTATCTTACCTTTTTTACAACTTTCGTGATATCCAGTTTACACAGTTTTATATATTTGAAGTGTTTATTCTTTCTTTTCTTTTGTAGGTACCTTTGATGGGTGGTGGAAATGGGAACTCCTTTATTCTCTGCTTGAAAAATGGTTAGTAGGCTAGTGGTGGATCTGGAAAATTTGAAGCAACATTGCATGGGTAATCTTTAAAAAAGATAAAATCTTTTGAATTCATGCTACAGAGAAAGACATGTCTCGTAGCTCCAAAGATGAGACAGATCAAATTCTTCCCCTCAGCACGAAAGAAAAATCTAAGAAAAGACTTAGAGATTCTTTGGAGCAACAGTTGAATTTGCTGAAAATTGATTAGAAGCTATGAATCTATTCAAGAAGGTCCTACGATAAAAGCGTGATTATGATGAATACAAGAAAGCACAAAGATCATTACTGCATTTTCCTTATGATGTTGTTCATATGGACTTTGAGGTAAGTAAATGCTTAATTATTTTTATTTATTTAGTTTTTCTCAATATATAGTTATTTAGTGAGCCAAATACTAGGTTGGTAATTTTTCTAATACTAAAATTTTACATGGTTTATGTTCTCTCAAGCTAAATTTTATTGGTGGAACGTCAAATTTTAACGTGTCATGTTTCTTTTCTATATTTAGTTTAAATTCAATATATATATATATATATATATATATATATATATATATATATATATATATATATATATATATATATATATATGCTCAACTAGTGTTTTTTAAGAATTTGTTCATAAATTTATGGTGAATTATATTGTTTATATATGCTATAAAAAACAAAAACTCTGTGTGTGTGTGTGTGTGATTTCTCCTATTTCAAACTTAAGAGGAGATAAGTTGTGACATACTAATTCTTTTTTTATAGGTATAGCTTTTAAACATTTTATTTTTTCTTTAGATGCATGAATGGCTATGAAGCAACTAGTAGCATAACATTTTTATCTTCATTATCATTACATTTTTGGTAATAACACACTTGACCCGTCAAATTTGATATTTAGATCATTGATAATTATCATGCAAGACTCATCAAATTAACAATCTCATGTATGTCTACCCCAGGATTGAAAGTGAGAGAGGAATAAGAGTGTCGCAACAAGAGGGAAGGAGATGGTGGGTTAACTGCTACTAGGTTTCCGTCAGTTCGATCACAAAGTTTCTTAGCGTCGTCTGAGGGGCGTGTCAATTGCTCATTCTCTGACACGGCGACATCTGGGACCTTATTAGAGTTTTTTTTTACTGTTGTTTTGAAGGATCAATTTTGTATATGTATACATTTAGTACTCTTCTATCGTGGGGATGTTTCGTTAAGATATTTTAATGATCACTGGGGATTCTAGTCTCATGGTTTTTCTAAAAAAATAATAAATAAATAAATAAATAAGATTAAAATGAGGAAACCCTTTTGTATGGGATTACAACATAGCAGGTAAATTTGGATAATATAAGCTCATCAATTGAAGACTTGCCACGCACTAATTTTTTTTGAAACTCCATCACCAAATCTGTCATAATGGAAAGAAAAGTAACTTTCTTTTAAGACACTTTGTAAAGCAATTCCTCATGTCTACTAAATTTTATAGGTTGCTAGTGTTTAAGATTAGAAGATAAATCTAGTGCATAGGGAATAATTTTTTCTCTAAGTACAAGTGTATGATTAGTTAACCTATCAAGGACAATTAAATTACTTGTCCTGTACAGAAATTCATACGTACTGCATTCTGAAGAGAAAGAAATACCTACTCATGAAACTGATATTTTAATAATTGATAAAACATTTAAGGTGAATCCTTCCCGTCTAGTCTATTTTGAGAAACTTTATGATGCGAACATCCAGCCACGATCTTGGCGTGTTTATCTGTAGGAATAAAAGACCGTTGGGCGGGTTGGGAATTTATTGGGTGCCCATAGTGGGCTAGACCTAATATAAAAGATCTCATCAAGGTAAGGTAAAATAATCTTGATTTGAAATTCAAATCAAGATTGATTTAGATCTTGATAGCTGTTGTTATCTTATAATTCTATCTACAAAAAATTTATTAGTTGGAGATGAGAATTACAACTCTATCTCCTAAGATTTTTTTGGTTGGATGAGAATAACCTCCTAACCACTATATAAAACCATGAGAACTAGAATGTGGGTTAAAGTTTTTCTTTCACAGAAGAAGTTTCTCTTCTACTATCCTCATCTCTTTTCTCTCAATCACAAAATGATTTTATTGGGTGCTTTAACTGTTGATTCAAGGCTGGTTGTTCTTATAATGACCACCTACCGTTAATTGTACTCTAAAATTACATTTTTATCATCACTTTTACATATATATCCTTGATCATTCCTTTATTAACTAATGCTATTAACCCTCGTTTTACTTATGGCATGTAGAAATTCAATAAAAAAAGGAGATAATGAGTAGAAGAAGCTTTTATCGTATCTAAAGTTGGATTTTAAATTAAATTGAATCCAAAGGAGAAAAAGATTAATCTTCATCTCCTAAATTCAAGTTCAAATTAAGAAGATAAAGTCCTAAAAGATAAATGGGATAAAACTAATTCTACAAGGAACAAGGAGGATCATTCAAATTAAATGGAGATCAAAATCAATTCAGACTCGGCTTCAAATTGTACACCTTTTAATATTTGAATCATAACTTTCTCTACAGATAATAAAATCCTATGATTCAAAATACTACAGAAAGACAACTTGAAGAACTATAATTTTTATGTCTACCACTCTGTCTAGTTCAGCCGTTGGATGAGTCATATTCAGTGATCAACATGCCAACTTGCTGCAGGATTGAATTTCCGTATTGAATTAGGAAACCTTCTAATTTGTAGTATCCTAGTATGATTATCTTTGAGGTATATTTAAAGAGCTGAAGTCTCTCATAATCTCTCATCTTACATCAAAGATCAAAAATTAGGTTTTTCTTTAGATCTATTTTCTTTCCAAATTTTATGTACTTTTTGTATGAGGAGGAAGGCAACTCTTATAATTGATCGTGACACAATAAATAGGTTCTATATTTCTCATATCTTTGTTGTGCTACATTTGATGTTTGCAAGGATCTAATTAGTATGCTTATTAATATTGGATGCAATTTTATTTAAGTTCTATCATAATTAAATATAGAGATAGACTTGTGTCTTTCCAACAAGATTTGAGGCCGAATCCTTCCGACTCAAATACCAACATCCGACATTCGAATACAAGATCCACTCCATTGAAGTTGATTTATATTATTTCAAGTATCTATAAACCACAAATCAAGTGTTTTGAATATTTTTTGCCCATGCATCAAGTAGCAGAAAAACGGACGGCCTAAATAGTGAGTTGGTTAGTTTAACGGTGTAGAACATTTGAAACCTAACAAAATTGGTTTATAAGGGTTTTTAAATGTTTAGATCATAATCAAATGGTCAGATCGAGAATTTGTATGTTTAAAGACATAGACCTAACCAACTCACTACTTTTGGCGCCCATTTTACGCCGCTTGATGGATGGTAAAAAACTATTGAAAGTACTTGATTTTTAGTTTATATATACTTGAAATAATATAAATCAACTTCAACGGAGTGGATCTTGTATTCGAATGTCGGGGACTTGTATTTGAGTGAGAAGGATTTGGGCTCAAATTCTTTTGGAAGGAAATAAGTCTATCTCATTAAATATATATATAATTAAATATAATTAAATTAATATATATATATACACACAGAAATATGTATATCAGCCGACAGCTGGGAGTTCCTCTCAGCCTGCGGTGACGTGACATATTATTAGCCACACCAATAAGTTACGACCCGCCTATTAGAACAAGTGAAATTACTAAATGCACCGCGGTAAAAGGTAGTTGTCCCGCTATTGTTTATTATTATTTTTTCCTATATCTTTTTTCTCGCGTTGTCAGATAGTTTTTTGCCAGAAAGGTTTTCTAAAAAAAAGCGGTATCCACATCAGCTTTTTTTTTTCTTTTTTTTATTTTACAGACCTAAATCTCCTTTTCTATTTTAATATCGGCCGCCGACCAGAACACATTTCCTGTCAATTCAGGTTGCCGTCATCCCCGATCTTTTTCTCCCGTTCTAAATATGAACCATATATTATCGTGTTCAACTTCATCACTAAATATTGAAAATCTTGAAGGGTTGAGATCTTTGAATGTTGATTAAGAGGTTTTCATTTTATCCTTTTTTTTAGTTTTTCCCGCAAATTCTTATATGTAAAAAATCTTTGATACCGTAGATGGAACTGTGACATAGATTACGTTTTACAGAATAATAATCACTTTTACCAAAGTTTTCTTTTTCAGTTAACAATTGCACAGTTTTGTTAACTGCGATCTCAGTCGTAGTTATTTAATTTGAAAAATATCTCTTTTTCTCATATACACTAAATTGTAAGAATTGCGGACTAAGGTCGCAGTATATATTAAAATAATTTTTCATATATTCACAGCTATCTTTACAACTGCGACCTCAGTCGAAGTTTTATTATTATAGCTCAGACGTTTGATTTTCACTTAGTTCTTTTTATTTTCAATTACCTGTTTTTTCTCATATACACTAAATTGAAAAAACTACGACTAAGGTCACAGCATGTATTAAAACCGGGTAAAAATTAATATATTTTAAGATGCAATTATTTTTTACAGTAAAGACGATAAGACTATTATTATTTTAGTTTCTTACGGTAGAAAAAGGCCGTGAAAATTATGTTTACTTTTCGTTAAATTAATTATTTTAACAAAATTTAAAACATATGTCATTATGTATATAAAAACATTGTAGTTCCCAATTGGGCACTGCGATCATGGCGCAGTGCGACCTGGAATCGAATTCATTTACGGGTACCGTGATCACAATACTAATAAATAAATACAATTTTTCATAATTTATTCGTACTGCGACCATTATCGCATTATAGGAAGTTGATACAGCCTCCCTGGTTATGAATGCGACTTTGATCGCAATATAGATTTAGAAATCATTATTGGTATTTAATATTTGTCAAGCCTCGCTTCTTAAAATACGTGAAAACAGAGTCGCGATGAGAGTCGGTGACGTATATGCGCTAGGAAAATACCCCATGCATACACGCTAAGCCTAAGATAACCTGAACAAGCTATAAAATCTACTATGATAAATCAATATTACTGCATTATGACTATAGATATCTAATACAATGATAGCAGATGAATAAAGGAAAGAAATAGCAACTGGACACGATATAGATAGAATCAGGAAATAACATGAATAAAAGAGTAAGAATACGTATGATCAAGAAAAGAGAGACCTTAGTTCCTCGTAACGCATGCAATCCTCTCCAAATACCTAATCAGTAATAAATAGCCACAAATCTTGATATGCAAATTCAGGGAGTCAGAACTCCTAGGGAATGTGTGAGAATAAACTGAAAAATGCACATGCATATAAATGTAAACATAAGATAATAATATAAACTGGAATAAGAAATGACGTGAATAAGTAAATAAACAGTAATGTGGAGTAGAGTATGTGTCCAGTCAGGTATTCAATCAGGTGTATATCACAATCAATATATCAGACGGGTAGAATCAGTCAGTCTAGAGCTAGATGTCCAATCAGGTCAAGTGTAACATCAGGTGTCCAACATACATACATGTATCAGGTAAAGACAATCAATAAAAGTACATTATGAATAGTTTATTATTATTATTATGTCAGTGAACACCAATTGTCACCTGTAATAGACGCATCCCATACTACGCCTATTACACACGTCAATCATGGTCCTAAGTTATTAAAACTGATCGGTTGAGATATTGTCTATGCTTTAGGTGGGTCCCGTATATACCTGAGGTCACAACCCAGACTCCTGACGCTGAGCCAGGCCCTACCGCTAGGTAGTTAGGAATATGTATAACAGGAACAAGAACAGGACGGGGTGTCAGTCACCCCATGGGAACCCTACAGTGGAACCCTCTTTCGGCTGCGCAACCTGCATCTTAAGTCCACCCAAAATACAAACGCTTTACTTCATCAATTTTCCCACTCCCAATATAAGTTATTTAATGTCATGTTATTAGTTTATCATGATTATTTAATGTGCAAGTTACTTAAACCACTGGGATAACTCGGTGGGTAACAACGGCAACATGTGTAATCAGGATACCGGTATAACAGAATATATAATACCAGTGAACAAGATACCAGTATAACAGGTCATGTAACAAGTATAAAATGAGGGTGTTGTTACCATAAAAATATTTTTCCAGCAATTATGGTAACATGGACATTATAGCTATCAGATAAATGTCATGTTTAATCAGTCAAGTTCTCCGGTAAATCATGATATTCTGGATGAGTAACGACCTGCTAGCATGAATAGAATAATCCAGTCAAAGTATACAATGAATTCAGATTCTCAAAGTCATCCATATATCCACCCTCTAAGTCACCAATAAGTAAAGTCAATCAATAACTACCACAAAACTCTGAACATGTAATATAGTCACCGATATCAATGAAATCACTCTCATAATAACTCTATCTCCAATAACTGAAGTAGTCAAGACTAAATCATGAATATCCCAACTAAACTCTCATATGTTTTACCATCAAGAAGAATAATCAAATCTACTGATAATGCCACTCAGATATTACTCATATAACTATCATCATGAACCAGTCCAATTCAAGATCTAAATCTGATTATAGTCTAAGTTATATTACCAATAGTTTCAATCACAATCAAGATAATAACTAAGGAGTAGGACATCCTCAAGCTACATGAAATCTAGAAAGTCTCTGTATCCAATCTTCAATATCAATAAATATCATTACTCAGATAATTTATAAGTGAATATATTCAAATGACTTACTTGCAACTAATAATCTACAATCAGTATTATATGGTAGATCAAAATCAAAGTAAGATATTCTCCCTTACGATCAGAAATCCAACTATTATTGATCTCATCTAAATATGAATTAAGATCCCATGTAAATATCAAGTTGAATTCTAGGTCCATATGTAAATCTAAGCATTCAAATAGATAAATTAATCTTAAGGTAACATCTTACTTAACCCATCTTAATTGTCCCAATGAATTCTCGTCTGAAGTATCATTAAATAAATGTCCAATAAATACCTCAAATAGGTCTGCAAATACCAATCTCAAAACAATCCAAGTTATAGTCTAATATGTACGACAACTAGCCTAGAATCAAAAATAATAATCCTCCACACATGTAATGATATTGACAAACACTCATATGAAGTAACTAAATAGGATGAGCACCCACCGATGTCTCACGAAGGAGTGTGTGTGTGTGTGTGTGTGATTTCTCCTATTTCAAACTTAAGAGGAGATTAGTTGTGACATACTAATTCTTTTATTATAGGTATTGCATGTTAACATTTTATTTTTTCTTTAGATGCCAGTCATGAATGGCTATGAAGCAACTAGTAGCATAACATTATTTATCTTCATTGTCATTACATTTTTGTTAATATAACACTTGACCCATCAAATTTGATATTTAGATCATTGATAATTATAATGCAAGACTCATCAAATTAACAATCTCATGTATGTCTACCCCAGAAGTGAAAGTGAGAGAGAAATAAGAGTGTCGCCACAAGAGGGAAGGAGATGGTGGGTTAACTGATGCTAGATTTCCGTCAGTTCGATCAGAAAGTTTCTCAGCGTCATCTGAGGGGGCGTGTCAATTGCTCATTCTCTGACCACGACGACATCTGGCGCCTTGCTAGAGTTTTCTTTTACTATTGTATTGGAGGATTAATTTTGTATATGTATACATTTTGTACTCTTCTATCGTGGGGATGTTCGTTAAGATATTTTAATGATCGCCGGGGAACTTTCTAGTCTCATGGTTTTTCTAAAAAAAATAAATAAATAAGAGTAAAACGAGCAAACCCTTTTGTATGGGATTACAACATAGCAGGTGAATTTGGATAATATAAGCTCATCAGTTGAAGACTTGCCATGCACTAATTTTTTTTGAAACTCCATCACCAAATCTGTCATAATGGAAAGAAAAGTAACCTTCTTTTAAGACACTTTGTAAAGCAATTCCTCATGTCTACTAAATTTTATAGGTTGCTAGTGTTTAAGATTAGAAGAGAAATCCAGTGCATAGGGAATATTGTTTTCTTTATGTAGAAGTTTATGATTAGTTACCCTATTAAGGACAATTAAATTACTTGCCCTTTACACAAATTCATATGTACTGCATTCTGAAGAGAAAGAAATACCTACTCAGGAAACTGATATTTTACTAATTGATAAAACATTTAAGGTGAATCCTTTCCGTCTAGTCTATTTTGAGAAACTTTATGATGCGGACATCCAGCCATGATCTTGACTTGTTTATCTGTAGGAATAAAAGACCGCTGGGCGGGTTGGGAATTTATTGGGCGCCCATAGTGGGCTAGACCCAATATAAAAGATCTCATCAAGATAAGGTAAGATAATCTTGATTTGAAATTCAAATCAAGATTGATTTAGATCTTGATAGTTGTTGTTATCTTACAATTCTATCTACAAAAAATTAATTAGTTAGAGATGAGAATTACAACTCTATCTCCTAAGATCTTATTGGTTGGAGATGAGAATTACCTCCTAACCACTATATAAACCCATGAGAACTAGAATGTGGGTTAAAGTTTTTCTTTCACAGACGAAGTTTCTCTTCTACTAAAGAGAAAGAGGGATCCTCATCTCTTTTCTCTCAATCACAAAGTGATTTTATTGGGTACTTTAACTGTTGATTCACGGCTGATTGTTCTTATAATGTCCACCTACCGTTGATTGTACTCCAAAATTGCATTTTTATCATCACTTATATATATATATATATATCCTTAATCATTCCTTTATTAACTAATGCTATTAACCCTCATTTTACTTATGGCATGTAGAAATTCAATAAAAAAAAGGAGATAATGAGTAGAAGAAGCTTCTATCCTATTTAAAGTTGGATTTTAAATTAAATTGAATTCAAAAGAGAAAAATATTAATCTTCATCTTTTAAATTCAAGTTCAAATTCAGAAGATAAAGTCCTAGAAGATGAATGGGATAAAGCTAATTCTATAAGAAAAAAGGAGGATAATTCAAATTATATAGAGATCAAAATCAATTCAGACTCAGATTCAGACTGTACACTTTTTAGTATTTGGATCATAACTTTCTCTACAGATAATCAAATCCTATGATTCAAAATACTACAGAAAGACAACTTGAAGGACTATAATTTTTATGTTATCACTCTGTCTAGTTCAGCCGTCAGATGAGTCATACTCAGTGATCAACATGCCAACTTGCTGCAGGATTGAATTTTCGTATTGAATTAGGAAACCTTCTAATTTGTAGTATCCTAGTATGATTATCTTTGAGGTCAATTTAAAGAGCTGAAGTCTCTCATAATCTCTCATCTTACATCAAAGATCAAAATAAGGTTTTTCTTTAGATCTATTTTCTTTTCGAATTTTATGTACTTTTTGTATGAGGAGGAAGACAACTCTTATAATTGATCGTGACAATCAATAAACAGGTTCTATCTTTCTCATATCTTTGTTTAGTTTTTAATTTTGCTTTTTCTTTTTTTTATTTCTTGCTTTCTTTTGCTTTTCATATTAACCATGAGTAGCTAGGTGCTTTCTCATGACTTGCTAATATATCACCACCATCACATCTAATATCTGATAGATAACAGGATTAGGTCATATGCATGCCTACTCTAACTTTTAATCTTGAAGACTCATTAGGATAAGTAACTAGTTTAAATACTTTTTTATTGTTCTTCTTAATCTATACTTGATAAATATCTTGATATTTTAATGTTCTACTTTAATACATTTTAGGGTTAAAGATTTGCTTGTACTTTCTAATGATCTTTCTTATTTTATACTTGACCGACAATATTGATATTGTAATGTTACATCTTAGTTAGTACTATTTCAATCCATATCCTAGTTTCTGTCCCATGTATCTTACTTGATTTTGTGGTAGAATATCATGTTTATGCTTTGAAGTGAAGTAATTATCTAGCATTAGCATGTTTGATGGTTAATTATTAGTAAGTTGTGAACCTTTCTTTTAGTTTAATTCTTTATCCACATACAATTTATTCTTTCTTTTTAAGTTGTTTAAATAGAGAAGATAGTAAGAAGACAATATTACCGAAAAGCTTCCATCGCATCTCTCCCTGAGTTCGACCCGTTTAGCTCTTGCTACAGTGGTTAAATTGCGAAGATTCAGAGTTGAAACCAATCACATATACTTTTTATATTCTCTGTATTTTTTTTCACGCAATCAAATTTTGGCGACGTAGCCTGGGAGGGAACGATATACATTGTTTTCTAACTAAATTCTTCTCTATTTGCTTGAAAATTATAAAAAAAAATATTCCCTATGGCTAAATTAATTTGGTTACAATTCATTTGATAGGTTAAGACTATCTTTCCATCCATCAACCTCTTTTTCAAATTATCATGACTATCTCCACCCCACTCTATCATCTTTTTCATCTATCCTATAATTGGGTGCAATTATCAAGACCCTCAAATTGACCAAAGTTTTGATAATCTTTTTTAAGATGAACTTAACTGTTTGGATGATTTGATTAGGGATGCCTTCGTTAGTTACATACCTCCAAAAGATATAGTTTATTCAAGTTTTGAGAAGATGTATGAGGATGAGCTCATATTTCTCGGTATTCATGTTGCACCAATAATATTGTGTAATAATGAGGATAAAATTGTAAAGAGTGGTGAGAGAAAAAGAGAAGTAGAAAGAGGAAAGTGATGAACAAGTTGGAGATGATGAGAGCTAAAATGATTTAAAAAAAAAATTGACCTTCTCCAATTTCACTACTAAAGAGGGTACATTGGAATGAATTTCACTACTAAAGAGGGCACATTGGAATGATAGAAAGCGAGTTAGAGGGAATAGACCTAAATATATCTATAGGTGTACCTTTTTTTTACATTTTATTTCATTCATTGAGGATAATGCATGAGATAGGTATGGAAGAGGGTTTACTAACATACTAACATAGGTAGGTTTATTAACAATTTTTTTAAAAAAAACTTTTTAAGAAAGAAAATAATATTTTGATTTATTTTTAAAAGAAATTAAGTTAATTTTAAGGAATAAAAAATCATAATTAGGATTTCTTAACACTTAGTCAAAATAAGATTATTTGTTTAATTTTTAGGTTTAGGAGGAAAAATTGAAATAGTAATTTAGTCTTGATATTTTTACCTTGATGAAATATGCATGCTTTATTCATTTACACACTTGGGATTCAAAATAAAGACTCTCGTGTCTTAGAAAAATATATAAAATAAATAAATTTAATTATTGATTAGTTAAGTACTTTGGCCTAAGAAGCCTTGGTATTTATGCGAAAGGTAATTGGTAAGTTTGAAAAAAAAAAGAAAAACATATCAATATAATATATGTAATAACACATCTAATAATCAATAAGTTAGGTATTAAGGCCTCAAGAAGCCTTAGTACTTTCACAAAAGAAATTAGATGAATTATACATATTTTTTAGAAAAAGAAAAAAAAATGAAGTGCTTAAAGGACGACGAATTGGTAATACTTCGAACTTCATTAGGGGTTTTTGTATCTCAGTCGTCAGCTGAGTGAGTTTCTCAACCTGCGTGATGTGGCTTCGTATTAGCCGCAGAGAAGTCAAAAATTTAGGCCGTAAAAAGACAAAACATCCTGCTCAAAAAGACCCTCAACCACTTTACCGCTGTCCAATGACTAAAATACCCTCAGTTTCACTTTTAACCTGACTACAACTGTTCCTCCACAAAAAAAAATTATAGATCTGACAATTTGAGTTTTTTCAAACAAAAAATTACAGATCATGATTACTAAATTTTTGAATCATCCACATCAAAAATTTAATTTATAAAACAACAATCTGATCAAGATGTCGAGTAAGAAAGCAACTGTCGTAAAAGGAAAAGAAACCGTGAAAACCCTAACTTATTGGGCGAAATAGCAAAATTTATGATTTTTTCAAAAAAATTCCAATTTTTGTTATTTAAAGATTTTTTTTCAACTTTTTAATATCATTTCTCTTCAGATCAGTCTCTAATTCCTAAAATATTTTCGATTTCAGTATTGAATTTTAATTCTAAAAATTAAAATTAAACTGAAATTTTTGATTAAAAATGAGATTTTTATTAAAATATTAAAGTTTCTAATTTCAGAAAATATTTTTGAAAAATAATTTATTTTAAAAGAATACGACCATGGTCGCATTAATGTTCAACTTTTTTTGAAAGATATTTTAATCACAATAAAAATCTATTACTATGACTTGAAACAGTTTTTTTATTATTTTTTTGTTTTCTGAAACTGCAATCAAAGTCATAGTTTCTGAAAAGAAAATTTTGGATTTAAATTTTTTAACATCATTTTTACTTTTTAGATTTATTTTTGTTTTACATTCCGACCTTGGTCACCGTGTTGCAGTCTTTTTTTATTTTTTCGATCAGGGTCGTAGTATTTTTTTCAACATTAGTAAGCTAAATAGGATACTGCGACCGTGGTCGCAGTCTTATGAAATGAGAGTCGCATTCAATTGAAGCAGTGACGAAGTTCTCGTAAGTTAATTAATTAAGATGATTAGAAGAGTGCGACTTCGGTCGCAGTCTTATGTAACAGCAGTCTCTTTGAGAATGTTTTGTTTGATAACACTGTGACCTTGGTCATAGTATTTTTTATTACGTAATTTAAATAGGATATTATGACCGTGGTCGCATTCTTATGAAACAAGAGACGTAGTCAATTGAAGCAGTGAATAAGGTCTCGTAAGTTGATTGTTAATCAAAAATGCATATTTTTATTCACATTTTCATACTTAATTTTTATAAAATATTACTATTTATTTCATTTATTATTTAGTAATTTGCATGCCTCCAAGACCCAAGAAAGCCAAGAGAAACCCAAAAAGGCCAAAAGCCCATAAGAAATATGAAAAAAAGAGTAATTAAGAAAGATAAAGGAAGCATCTTTTCATCCTATTTAGATTTGGATTTATCTAAAGGAGGAGAAGGATAGAACAAGATGAATTCTCATCCTAATTAAAAATAGAGGTGAATTTCTATTTAAATCTGATTGCTTGCACCACAAGGTAAAGATGAAGACAAAGGAGAGAAGATCTGAATTTAAATCGGATTCAGACTGAACATTTGTTAGTATTTTAATCATAACTTTCTCTATTGAAAATCAAAGTTGATGATTCAAAATGATCTAGAAAGCAGATTTAAAGGGCTACAACTCTTACATTGATCATACTTTCCAATTCTGTCATTAGTTAAGTCATATTTGACAATCAACACGATAACAAGCTGCAGATTAGAATTGAATTTCTACAAATCAAGTTTGGAGATAAGAGTAGAATTCAAATTCAGAAATATTCATACGCTTTCTATCCCTCTAGTTTTCTCCTATAAATGCCCCTACAGAGAAACAGAGGAAGGGCAGATCTCAGAGGCTCAAGCTTAGGATTTTTTTTAGATCCTCTTTCTTTCTGAATTTTCTTGTATTATTTCATTTTTTGTATTTGGGGAAGAAGATTGTTGAAGAAATAGAAGAGCTTTGTAATTGATTGGTGACATCCAATAAAATAAAGTCTTTTTATTCTATTTACTCTTCTTGTCTTTCAATTCAATTTAGTTTTTTTGCTTTAGCTTATTTGTTTTTCTTCTTTTAATTTTGATGCAACTTTTCTTATTCATAATAAAAACTGAAAATAAAAATAAAAATATGAGTAACTAATTAAACATATAGTTTGCTAATCTCTCGATCAACCAAAGTTTAGTTCAAAAGATGAACTAATTGAAATCTATGCTTGTTAGAAACCCTAGGATTAAATTAGTGTTCTTGAAGATGAATAAATAATTAGGTGTAACTAATTTAGGGTTGTACTTCTTAATGGTTATCCATAGTTCAGATTTAAATACTTTAATAGCATCATGTTAAGTTTAAAAAAGACTTTTCTTATGCTATGCTTAGAAATTAGGATGAACTATAGTTTAATTTTAATTAGTGCACACTAATTAGGGTTTACAATATTTTTACTCATCTTGCTTGATTCTCAATCAAAACCCTAGGGAAGGTAACACTTCATAGATTCAATATGATGTTCACTCTTTTAGACCAATATTTTGGTTGTGGTAGATGATTAGTAGACTATAATTTCTTTTACTTAATTAAATCTCTTTCTTACAGTCAATATCTCTTTTTTTCAAGCTAACTGTTAGAGAAATTGTTCCGAAAAGCTTCCATCACATCTTTCCCTGTGGATCGACCCGTCTAACCCTTACTACGCGGTTACATTGAGAAGAGACTAAGAACTTTCTAACTCTAACTCTTGACTTTATTTTCAATATATTTTCCCTTCTCAATCATAAGTTACAAAGACTGTGGTATTCGTAGCAGTATTATGTAATAACAGTCTTTTAAAAAAGTTTTGTTTGATAACACTGCGACCTTGGTCGCAGCATTTTATAACTTATTTTTCATTTTTGCGACCAAGATCGCAATCATTTTATTAATAAATTTTAATTGGACTGCGACTTTGGTCGCAATTCTGTAAAACAAATGGTTTGAAGATAAAATTTCATACTGCGACTATGGTCACATAACTCAATTTTATCTGACAGTTTATTATTAGAATGCGACCAAAGTCATAGTCTTGATGAAAATGGCAACTTTTAAATATTTTTTTCCTGCAACTTTAGTCGCAGTACTGATAGATTGGTTATATATTTATGTGTATTTTACATGTCTTTCAGATTTTAAATCGAATGGCCAACATTTTCAATTATGAAAAATTTCTGATAGGCTTTCCTGTTGAAGAAGAAGAAGAAGAGAAAAATCACGATGAAAATATTAAAGCTGACATCCCGAGAGAACAAGAATTTGTCAAAATAACTGATGGAGATCTAAGTCTTCAAACTAAAAATCAATATAGATCTTGCTCTTGCTTTTTTTAGAACGACGTTCTTTACAAGTCAAAAATCTAGATCTGACGGCGTGAGGAGACATAGAGAGATAGACATATAAAATGGGAGAAAACTAATAATTAAGAATATAAAACTAATACATCATCCCAAGAAAACTGTCTTCTTTGAACGGTAGGGGCTTTTAGTAATTTTAATTATTTTGAAAAGTGGGGTGCCATTAAGATTGTCGGATTATGTGGCACATATTGTGCTACATCACCACTGCTGAGAGGCGCTCTCAACTGTCGGTTGATATACATTTTTCTGATATACACACACACAAGGCAAAAGAGTTAAGTTAAAGAATCCCAAGCTAAAAATTCATGATCATAAAGGTGCATATGACTTAGGGTAAAGTAATAGACTAAGTGAAAAACTCAGTTTTAATTCTAATCTAAATTGATAATAAATTTTTTTGCATTGAGACTAAGTATACGAATGAATAATTTGATAATTATAAGTGATCGGTCTCCTATATTGCATATATAAGTCACATTCCTATATTTATTATCTAATAAATCATGTATTTTGTCTTATTTTTGTTTAATAAAATGCAGGCCCATTACTAATGAAGATGGAAAAGAAATGAGCCCAAAAGCCCACTTTAATTTTGATTTAAATCTTAATTAAAGAGGAGGTAAATATTCAGGAGGATAGGGATAATTTCAGCTGAAGACCAATGCATATCAGGGAGGATTACATCAAATAAAATCGATTAATTTGGTTTTATATGAATCTAAATCGGCTAGCTTGAGGATCACCGAAGATCAGATCAAAATCAGAAATTAACAACAAATCCAGCCGGACAAAAGGGGGCAAAATCACACACTGTCAAGATCACCACTTGGATGTGGCCATTTGGCCACATCCTGGCCGCGGATTCGCAGCCAAAGTCGCAGATCTGTGGCCCTATGGTGGAGATAAGGGAAGTGTTTTCTCCCCTTATATCCTCACTCCTCTTTCCTCTGGGTTTTTGCCTATAAAAGGCGAAGAGTTTACCGAAGAATGGACTGAAGACTAGTTTACGTTTTCTCTTATTTTTAGGATTTAGGATCTTTGTTAGATAGATAATAAGAAGTTGTATCTTAGTTTTTAATTTATAGTTCAGTCCAGATACAAGTGAGAGAGAGAAAAAGAGTGATTGTAATCTGAAGTTGAAGTGACATCAAAAATGAATCAAGACTTCTATTCTTCTCCAATTCACGGGTCTGTTTCATCTCATTTACATATCTTGTTTTACATTAATTATGAGTAGCTAAATTTGTTTTCCTAGGCTCACTATTATCTCTCTTCGATTCCTCTTGTTTTGAATGATTTTTATGTAAAGAACTCAACGGAATCATATGAATGCCTTAAACTAAGCCTTACTTCTTTGAAAGTGTTCTTGAAAGCACATGAGGATGGGTTTGAATTTCTAAAACTTTTATTTTTAAAACATCACTTGAACTTGGTTTTATTTCAAACTTGAAAGACGACTTGATTATTTAACATTCAGTTCAAGATGAGTTCTTAAAAAAAGAGTTAACTTTACCAAACAATCTTATGTGCTTTACTTAAGACTTTCAAAATTCATACTTAAGTTTTTGCCTATGATCAAGTAAAGGTACTAAGATTTTCAAGAGAAGAATATATCATTGAGTAGTAAGATAGTGAGCTCGAATTTTTTTTATATATTAAAACAAATAACCATTCACTCTTCAAGCCTTTTAAAGATGAACTTTTCCAGAACCTTCTCCAAGTTTTCAATTTTTCTTTAAATCACTTTCCTACTCTCCATTCTCTTTTCAATATAAAAAAACACCAGCACCATTCTTTGCTTTTGAAATAATATATCAAAAAACTTTCATCGCATTCCTCCTCGTGAATCATGACCCGTTAGCCCAAAGCTATATGGTAATTCTCACTGCATATACTTGCAAGCAAATTTTTGGTACTGTTGCCGTGGAGAGAACGGTGCAATTATTTTTAAACAAGTTTGGTATCTTGTTTCAAGGCCATCAGAAATCAGATTTAGCGCTCAAGCATTGTAGGAGAAGACTTGCTATTCTGTGCTCCTACTCTAGCAAGTAGGAAATAGAATTTCAAGAAATTACAGCGCAAAAGTTTGAAATGTTTTTTGGACTACTAAAAAACTCTTTTTTGCAGGACATATTGGTTTGCAAAAATATAGTTTTTTGTGTGTGTTAATTCTGCTATATCTGACATCCACATATCATGCTTTTAATCAACAGTAATCTGATTGATTTCCAATTGCTTAAAAATGATTAGACTTGCATTCTAGGCATTTGTCTAATTACATTTACAATTACTGTTGAAGAAAGCTGGAGACAAGGTACGTTTTCATAGCATCTAGCATAGGAACATTCTTAGGTGATTTACTTACTTTTTGATTGTTACTACTGCTTTATACTTGCACACTTGCATAATCTATTTTAAGGGCAAAACTCAAAACAAGATAAGGTAGGGAAATCATTACCCTTTCTTAGCCCACAAACCATCTTCAAGCACGTACAACCTAAGCCTAACTTAAAATCTAACAGACGTTGTCCTTAAAGACATCTCGAACTCATTAGGAGATTATCCTAAGAGGAAAGGTTTTAGAATTTGACTCCTGCTAAATCAGTGTATAAGGACAAGGATTGAGGGGCGAAAACCCGAAGGCTAAGGGTTTGGCTTAATTAGGCCCGTCGCTTTTCGCGGATATCTCTCACCAATCTTACCCTGACCTTGCTAATTAGTTTGTGGTTAAAGTTTGCATTATACCTCCTATGGATAATCAACCAGTTAGGAGTTGTCTAGGTCAAGGTTACCTTAGACTAGGCTTGGTTGCTCTTTCTTGTTGATTATTAGTGAGCTTGTTTGTGGTAGTGTTTGTGTATGCAAGTGTGATCGAGAGACCCAAATTCGTTTAGGTTAACTAGAAACACATTACCACCCAAGCTTGAACCAAAACCAGATCTGGTTATGGCTCAACCGACATCTTTGCGAGATAGGTTCTATCCCATTAGAACCACACTTTTATCTTGCATCTAACTTTCATCGGTTGGTGAATACAACTTTGAACTGAAGCCTCAGTTCATCAACACTCCCTAAGTTTCATGGTTTAGAGTCCGAAGATGCTTATTTCTTCATAAGAGAATTTGAGGAAGTATGCTTAATGATGAAAATCTCACACCTTGTAGATGATGCTATTAGGTTAAGATTTATCCTATTTGCTCTTAGAGACTTAACCAAGAAATGGCTTTACAGCTTAACCGTCGGCTCTATCACATCGTGGGATGGTTTCATCAAGGTCTTCTTGAAGAATTCTATCTAATTCATAAGACCACTCTCATTAGGAAGAACATCATGCAGTTTAAGTAAGAACCAAGTGAACCATTTGGGAGGTACTTTGAACATTTCAAAGGCCTCTTGTCCAATGTTCTTATCATGGAATAGAGAAATTGCAACAATACCAAATTCTTTATGACGGTTTAGACTATTCAACCAAGACCCTCTTAGAAACTATGTACCAAGGGGGATTCTTACAAAAGGATAAGTCATCATATCAACATAGTGAAAGATAGGAATGAGGAAACTCTACCTAACACATGTTCGACCATTCCCAATTGCCTTAGCCATATTGATAGGAATGAGGAATCTTGGTATCTTGGAGACTTTGATCAAGATTCAATTTCATCACACAAATTTGAACTTGACCAATTCCAAAACTTGGACAAATTGAAAAGTTTTTCATTCAATGAGATTGAACATAAATATGAATGTGACCCCGATCTCCAACCTTGTAATTCAGTTTTCATCTTAGAATCTATATTGATTCTGGTATCATTACCCAATTTGGACCAATTTTCAGAGCCAACTTTTATACCTGTACCCATAGATATAGAAATTGATCACCAAAATTGGATAGTCACATTTTATTGATGGGAGAAGAATGTGAATTTTAATTCTTTGATTTGGACTCAACTCTTGACCCAAATATAACTCTCGAACCCAAAGTTATTTTTTCTGAGTTAGTAATGGTTCCCGAACCTATCACTTTTGAATGCAAGTCAATTTTTCTCAAGTCACATTCATTTGTTGGACATAGGTATTGACCATAATGACTCAGTGATGATTTTTCAAGACTGATCATGTAAAGAGAATAAGTTTCATAATAGGATCCTTCATGATCCTATTCATATTGAGGATTTTAATTATGTACATAGAAAAGAGGTCAAAAAAGGTGGGTTCCGTGAACCACTACATTATCTTGATTGGGTATCAACGCTTGACCCAATCCGATCACCACCGGAACCACCACCTTAAGGTAATAGTTTTCTTCCCTTTCTTCTTTTTCATGCATCTATGCATTCATTCTTACATTGAGGGCAATGCATGAGATAGATGTGGGGGAGGGTTCTAACACAACATAGGTTTTTGTTTTATTTAAAATAAAAATTTAACATTTTCCTTTCTTAAAAAAAACTTTTTTGAAAGAGAGCAATATTTTAACATATTTTTTTGTAAGAAATTAAGTCAATTTTAAGAAATAGGAGAATCATAATTCAATTTTCTTATACTTGGTCAGCATAAGATAATTTATTTAATTTCTAGAGTTAGCAAGAAAATTTAGAAAAGTAATTTAGTCTTGTTTTTACCTTGATGAAATATGCATGCTTTATACACTTACACACTTAAGGTTCAAAAACAAAAATTCTTATGTCTTATATGTAAAAAAAAAAAAGAATATATATATATATATATATATATATATATATATATATATATATATATATATATATATATATATATATATATATATATATATATAATCCTCTAATTAAGCTGGGTATTTGTACCTTATAAAGTATAAGTATTCACACCTTAAAGTGGTCCATATAATAAAATCCTTAATTTTGTGGCCTTATTTACTCGAGTCCTTAAGTGCTTGGGGTAATTTCTCACTCGGTGGCCTAAGACCATCCGGTTTAGGAGTCACCGACTAAAGGCTCATTAAATGGGCAGATTAGAAAGCCTAATAGAGTTAAGGAATAATATCACCAAAAATATTAAAAAAAGAAAAAATAAGGCATAAGAGTTAAATTTAAAAAACCCCAAGTCAAATTTTACGATCACAAGATGCATATAACTTAGGGTAAGATAATAGACTAGATGATTAAATACAATTTGACTCCTTACCTTGATTGATAACAAATTTTTGAATAGAAACTAAGTTTAGGAGTGACTAAGTCTTGATAATCTTAAATACTTATAGATTACTTAATTTTTACAATAATACTTCAAATATTTTTCTCTTTCAAATGTATTTTTAAAATACTAACACTTTATTTCTCTTTCTTTATGGATTTTGAGGGTGTAAGCTACTGAAAACCCTCACGAGACAAAACTCGTCCTCTAGGAAAACTTAGAGGTTTAACGGCTTGTTGTACATACTCAGTGCAATCGAGTAACCTGCGAAAGTGGTCTAATAACTTTCTAGGGTTACTTTTATGTTTTGCTCGAGGGCGAGCAAAAGATAAATGTAGGGGTGTGATTGGTCACCTATATTGCATATATAATGTCACATCCCATATTTATTGTCTAATAAATCATGTACTTAGTCTTATTTTTGTTTAATAAAATGCAGGCCCATTACTAATAGAGATGGAAAGAAATGAGTCCAAAAGCCCACTTTAATTCTGATTTAATTAAATTTAAATCTTAATTAAAGATGGAGACAAATATTCAGGAGGATAGAGGCGATTCCAGCTGAAGATCAATGCATATCAGGGAGGATCACATCAAATAAAACTGGTTAATTCAGATTTATATGATTCCAAATCAGTCAGCTTGAGGATCACTGAAGATCAGATCAGACAAAAAAACTAATAGAAATCCAGCCGGACAAAGGGAATAAAAACAAAAGATATAAAAATCTCCCCCCGGATGCCACATCCAAGCCGCAGAAACACGACCAAAGCCACATTTTTGTGGTCATTTAGTTAAGATACGTATCTTCTCACACCTTTACCTCTCCATTTCACCTATATATACTGCTTTGTTCAGAGGAAAAAAGGAGCGATTAGGAAGAGAAGGATTCTTAGGCTAGTTTTCATTCTAGGTTAGTGTAGGTTCTTATTTTTCTTTTCATGTAACTTTTATTTTTTTGTGAGCATAGTTAGGTTGAGATTGATGTAAGTAAGAGAGCGAGATTTATATTGAGAGTGACACCGAAGTAACCTCCTCCTTTCTTCCATTATTTCTACATGCAATAAAAACGTAACTTGTTTATATTTTTTTTTCTGTTTTTATATTCTTTTTCTCTTTTCTACTTTTCCTCTATTGGTTTTTTATGAGTATCCAAGCGAACTAGTAGCATTGGTATAGCCTTGTTGTGTGCTTGTCACGGATATTTCATGATGATGATCTCTTAAGATTCTGTATCATTTCATTCTTGTTTATCTTGATGATCTAATGCAAATGGGAACTGAGCTTGTGTAGGTCACCTAGAGGGGGGCTAAATAGGTGACAACCTAATCTAATGATAATAATACAAAATTAAAAACTATTTATGCAAACTAAAATTATTAAGCTAAACACAAGGTATAATACAAGAGTGTAACCAAATTCCCAGAGAAGGGCTCTGGACTATCTCAAAATTCCTCAAGATTAAGAGTTGAGGTGCCGCTATGGCTCTCTTGGTTGAATACAAGTGTGAGCAAATAATCTCAAGCATATATCAATAAGGCACAAGATATATCCAGCATATAAAAAGATAAGCAATATAAGAATGCAAGATATAAAGCACAAGTGAGAGAGAGAGCAATCGTAAACAGGGAGAATTATTTCGAGGTTCGAGCACCCTTGCTCTACGTCCCGGCCTTCAACACTATGAAGGATTTCCTCTAAAATGATCCCACTAGATCACTCAGTACCACAACACCTACAACGAGTTCACACTAGAACTCTTAGACCAACAAGTCCCTCACTTGTTCCCACAAGAATAACATACGCAAGCACACTAGCTTGCCGAGGCCGCACCTCTACATCGAGCTCCCACAAGAACTCGAAACAACACGAACCCGCAAGTTCGCCTCCCCAAATATAAGAATGAACACTTTGGTAATCTCAACACTTTTATCACCTAAAACACTCTCACAATAAATCTCTTATAGGATTAATATAGTAATGGAAAGCTCAAGTATGTGTGAGAAAAACTAAGATAGATTTGTGGTGAAAAACTCAAGAAATCTCTTTTGAAAATCACTCTTGAAAACTCTCATTTTGATATGGAAGTATTAGCCCTAAAACAAGTGGAAAAAACCTCTTAGGGTGATAGAAAAACCTAGCTTGAAAACTCACTCAAAATCTTATACAAAATAGCCCAAAACAACCCCATTATATAAGCCTCCAAAAACTAGCCGTTGGGGTCCAACTCAGCGATCGGGGCGGAACTAGCACTCAAAAAATGTGTATTTTATGAAATCAATGAAAAGCTTATATGTGCTAATGTTCCCTCGATACTTCCGTTATAGCATTGGCTCAACGGGTCAAATTCACAGGGACGGGAGGCAATAGAAGCATTGACAGTCCTTATTCACGTGTTATGTTAACAAGACTTCTTTGTTAAAGAATTAGATAAAGAAAAAGAAAAGAAAAGAAATCCAGAAAGTGGTAGGCGAGGAGATGGGATGAAAGCGGCGATGTAAAAATAAAAGAGAAGTGGTTTGGAAAATAATAGAAAAGAAGATGAAGCTTGTGGTAAAGAGAATGAAAACAAAGACAAACAAAGAAAGCGGTGAAAACAACAATGAAAAGATAAAATAAGAGTTTTGAAATTGATTTTTAAACAAGATAAAAGAAAACTCATGGCTACTAACTACTAATTTCTCCACTAACCATTCTAACCTCTTAGTTATAGTTGCGTCACATGGATTCTTGGCCATCACTAATCCTTGGCTTCAAGAGACGATACAAAGCATGGCTCTTAAGATTGTTCTTCTACATTCAAACAACACATCAATACCACATAACAAGTTACAAGCTACTGTTAAATCATCAAAATCGGTTAGAGGTGAGCATGAAATAAAGAATACATTGCAAGTTAGCAAGTTAGTGGGTTAGATGTTAGAAATGTTAGAATGTTAGAATCCATCATCATGAGCCATCATGGCTCTTGCAAGAGCAAGGCCTTATAGAGGTTATTAGATTCATGTGGATTATCAAGTAAGTGGTTAGATGATTAGTAGTTAGTAGTTAGATTGCCATGAGAAGAAAAGTTAGATAAGCATCATGTAGAAGATGGAGAATTACAATGGAGAAGAAAGGAGGCACCTTTACATAGATTGTCAACATCTATTACATCAATCCCTCTCTATCTCTCTCTGAATCTCTCAGCCCTACTACAAGATCTAAAAACGAAATACAAATACAAAATACAAGAAATAAAGAACACCTACCCTACACTAAAACATAGAAACCCTAGCCTAAAATCAAAAACTGTTTCGTTCAGGGCCTCTACAGGGGTTTATATAGGCAAAGGATGCTTCTAGAAGACGAGACGGAGCCACGCGTCAAAAATCTACGCGTGGCCCCACCACATTGCCGTGGATTCGCGGCAATTGCCACGGACAAAAGTCCCTGGTTGTGGTGCGATGATGCGCGGCGCTTCGTGGGACTTCTTGGTATATTTGATTTCGGGTATATTCGTCTGAATCTTCATCTAACATGCGCAAAAGTCTAGATTCAATGCATCTTCTAGAAGTTTCCTTGCTTGGCCTCCAAGTAATGCGGATTTAATTACCCAAAAATGGGTTTAATTAAGCTCTTATTACTCCTTTTCCCTTAAACTCTTGATTAACCTGCAAGAGAGACCAAAACACGATTTAGACCGACATTTTATTCATAAATCGGTAGGGAATGCGATATAATAATGCATAATTGTAGACTAATCACACCTTCACACTTATCTTTTGCTCGTCCCGAGCAAAACAAGAAAAGAAAAACTATACTACATATGTTATTACACAACTTTCGCAGGTGATGCGATTGCACTGAGCGTGTGCAACAAGCCGTTAAACCTCTAGGTTACCCCTAGAGGAGGAGTGTTGTCTCCTGAGGGTTTCAGCAGATTGCACCTACAAAATCTATAAAGAAAGAAGACAAATGTTAGTATTTTGAAAGAGAGACAAGTTTATGAAATATTTTTACAAAAATATAAGCAATCTAAGGTCATAAGTCCACCAAAAATCATTCTTCCTTAAACTTAGTCTCTATGCAAGATCTTGTCTTCAATTAAGGTAAGAATTCAAAATTGGATTGAATATTTTAGCTTTCATAAAACTTAGATAATATGCACTTTGTGATAGTGAAGATTTATGGGATTTCAACTCCAACCATCAAGCCATTTATTTATATTTATATATATATATATTTCTTTTTCTTCACTTAGCTTCATTAGGCTTTCTAGTTTACTCATGTAACGAGCCTTTAACCGATGACTCTCAAACCAGACGGTCTTAGGGCACCAGATGAGAAAACATCCCTCGGGTTTAAGGACTCGAGTAAACAAGGCCACAAAACTAAGGGGATTATTTATTTCTTTTGACCACCGTTAGGCGTGAATAATCATGCTTCTTGAGGCATAGTTATCCAGCTTAATAAGTGATGTTTTTTTATTTATATATATTTTCTTTTTATTTATTTTTGCTTTATGACATTTTAGGTCTTTGTTTCCATCCCAAAAATGTGTAAGTGTGATGTGCATACTATCTAAGGTAAAAACTTCAAGATAAAACTATCTCTCCAATTTATCTTACTTAGCCTATAATTTTAAACAAGATCCATTATTTCGACTAGGTTTAGATGTCATAATTAAGGTTTCTTAATTTCTAAGATCATCTTAATTTTCTTAAGATAGATCAAAACTTTGACTCTTGTTTCAAAAAGTTTTTAAAGAAAGGAAAAGATTCTATACAAAAAGTATCCTAAAGAAGTGTAAAAGAAAGAAAATCTAAAAAACTTATGTTAGTAAACCCTCCCCCACACTTATCTCATGCATTGTCCCCAATGCATCGTGATGTATGTATGCATGAAACAAATAGAGAGGGAAGGAAAAATTACCTTAAGGTAGTGGTTCCGGTGGTAGTCTGATTGGTCCACGAAATGCGGCCCAATCTAATTTGCGTGGAATCCGGAGGAACCCACCAGAGACCTCTAGAATACAACCCACTAAAATGATATATATATGTATGATTTTTATTAAGAGTTTTACCCCATCTATTTTCAAATTTTCAAAATAATTTCAGAGTCAAATTTATCAAGACCCTTGTCCCATAATGGAATAATTGATTTGGACTCAGAAAATACAGGAACTAATACCGACTCAAGGAAAGACTTAAGTCAAGTAAAGGTTCAGGAGTCGAGATTGGTTCAGAAAGTGGGTCCAAATCAATAAGATGAAGCTCAAGTCCACATTCATTTCCCCATGACGGAATGTGACTTTCTAAGATTGGTGATTTCAGTTCCAGAATGACAAGTATGGGAACCAAAACTGACTCTAAAATGTTGCTCAAGTTGGGTAACAAAACAGGAGTCAATATTGATTCAAGAATTTGAACTGGATCACAAATTTGAGAATCGAAGTCACATTCCTCATTGAGTTCAATTCCATAAAAATAAGAACTTGCCAATTTATCAATGGGACTTTCAAAAGTATGAAATTGGTCAAGTTCAATATGATGATCATAAAAGATTGGTGATTCAATTTCACAATGGACTGGCACTGATCCAATACTGACTCAGGAAAAGGCCTGAATTCAGGTAAAAATACCTCAGTCAATATTGAATCAGGAAGTGAGATTGAATTACCAAGTTGAAGTTCAGGATCATATTCATGCTCAAGTTCAATTTCATGAAAAGGATTACTTACCAAAATGTCTATGGCATTTGATGTTTGGACAAATTCAGATGGGTATGCTGAAATTGAAACTTGGTGTCCAAAATGACAAGAGTCCTGGGTCAGATCAATAGAGTAAGGATAGTTGAATTGGTCACAGATTGATAAGATAGAGTTTCCTCATTCCTATAAATGCTAACCAATTGACTCAATTGTGTTTCCAACCTATTGATAGACTCGGCAGAAGATTTTGAAATTGTAGTGCGGACTCTTGCAAGACTTCTATACTCTTTTCTAGATGTGATGTATCTTCAAGTGGTTGTTCTAGAAAAGGAGTGTAGGAATCTTGGTTTCCAAAACAACAAGAATCATGGGTCAAATTGATAGAGTTAGAGATATTTGGATTGGTCAAAGGTTGATAAGAGAGAGTTTCCTCTATGTATGTTGACCAATTGACTTAATTGTTATTCCAACCTATCAATAGACTGAGAAGAAGATTTTTGAAATTGTAAAGCTGACTCCTGCAAGGTTTCTATACTCTTTTCTAGACATGATTTTTCTTTAAGTGGATGGTCCAGAAAGGGAGTATAAGAATCTTGGTTTTGAAAATTTTGTGAAGACTGTAAGTCCAAAATGTTTTGAGATGAAGCTTGGACTCACACAAGAGTTTCTTACTCGGTTTCAAGGCAGATGGTTGTTCATTTTGAGGAGGAAGAACTGAGTAAGACTCTTGAAAATATTGTGAAATTAGAGAGGCCAACATTTTCTGACGTTGTCGCTCGACTTGTGGTTGTAAAATGAAAGAGCAAGGATTTTACCGTGTAGCTTTGGGCTAACGAGTCGTGTCCACGAGGAGGAATGCGATAGAAGCTTTTTGGCATTTTTGTTAAGTAACAAAGAATGAAATTGGTGTCTTTCTTTTAAGTTGAAAAAGAGAATGGAGAGAAGGGAAATGATTAAAAGAAAAATTGTAAATTTGGAGAAGGCTTTAGAAAAGGTGATTAAAAAAACTTTGAAAAGTGATTTGTTATTTTTAATAAAGAAGAAAATCTGGGCTCACTATCTCACTACTCAACGAGGTGTTCTTCTATCAAAATCCTTAGTGCCTCAACTTGATCATAGGCAAAAACTATTGATTTTAGAAAGTTTTAAGCAAAGCACATAAGATGGTTGGAAAAGTTAATTCTTTTCTTTAAGAAATCGTCTTGAATTGAATGTTAAATCATCAAGAAGTTCAAGTATGAAATAAAAATAAGCTCAAGAGACGTTTTTAAAAGAAGTAGAAGTTTAAAAATACAAACCCATCCTCATGTGCCTTCAAGAACACTTTCAAAGAAGAAGGCTTTAGTTTAGGCATTCAAATGACTCATTGAATCTTTCATGAAACCATTCAAAAAGAAGAGGGATCGAAGAGAGGAACGATAGTGAGCCCAAAAAATAAGTTTAGCTACTCATAAATAATATAGAACTAGACATGAAAATAACAGAAGACATACATGTGAATTGGAGTGGAAGAGGAGAAAGCTTGATCCTTTATTGATATCACTTCAATCTTCAGATTACAATCACTCAATTCCTCTCTCCACTGGTATTCGAACTAAACTACAAATTAAAGAATAGAGATACAACTTCTCTACACTATCTAACAAAGAGCCTAAACCTTAAAAATGAGCAAGAAATTTAATCCTACTCCTCGCTAATTTTTCAGTACAAAACCCAGAGGGAAGGGAGTGAGGAGATAAGGGGAGCAAACACTCCCCTTATCTCCACCACAGAGCCGCGGATCCGCGGCTCTGGCCGCGGATCCGCGGCCAGGATGTGGCCAATTGGCCACATCCAGGTGGGGACTTGGTTGATTTGTGATTTGACGCCCTTTTGTCCGACTGGATTGCTGTTATGCAGTGATTCTGATCTGATCTCCGGTGATTTTCAAGCTAACCGATTTGGATTCTGATAAAACCAAATTAACCGGCTTCCAACCTCCCTGATCTGCCATAATCTGCACTGATCTTCTGATTTGGAATTAATTCTGAATTAAATCAGAATTTGATGGCTTTTGGGCTCGTTTCTCTTCCCTTTCCTTAAGTAATGGGCCTGCACTTTATAAAGAAAAATAGGACTTATTAATATGATTTATTTAGATAATAAGTATGGTAATGTGACAAAATATATGTGACCAATCATACCCCGACACTTATCTTTTGCTCGCCCTCGAGCAAAACATCAAAACTAATTCTAATCAATTATTAGACCACTTTCGCAGGTCACTCGATTGCACTGAGCATGTGCAATAAGCCATTAAACCTCTAGGTTACCCCTAGAGGACGAGTTTTGTCTCGTGAGGGTTTTCAGTGGATTGCACCCAAAAAATCCATAAAGAAAGAGAAAAAAGTTAGTATTTTCGAAAAGCATTTTGAAAAGAGAAATATTTGAAGTATATTTGTGAGAGTTTAAGTAATCTTTAAGTTATAGGAATATCAAATTTTTTATTCCTAAACTTAGTCTCTATTCAAAAACATGTCATCAATCAAAGTTAGGAGTCAAATTGTGTTTCTCATCTAGTCTATTACTTTACCCTGAGTCATATGCACCATCGTGAAGTTTGACTAAGGGTTCTTTAGCATTAACTCCATGCCTTATTTATATTTATTTTTGGTGGTACTTATTCCTCAATTCCATTAGGCCTTCTAATCTGCCCATGTAACGAGCCTTTAGTCTGTGACACCCAAACCGGACAGTTTTAGGGCACCAGGTGAGAAAACACCCTAAGGACTTAAACACTCGAGCAGACAAGGCCACGAAACCAAGGTTTTTATTTATAAAATGTACCCTTTTAGACGTGAATACTTATGCTTCATGATGCACAAATACCCAGCTTAATCAGAGGATTTACATATATATTTTTTCAAACTTATCTAATTATCTTTTGCATAAATACCAAGGCTTGCTTAGGCCAAAGCACCTAGCTAATCAATAATTAGATTTGTTTATTTTTTTATACATATATATTTTTTTTATAAGGCATAAGAGTCTTTATTTTTGAACCCTAAGTGTGTAAGGGTATAAAGTGTGCATATTTTATCAAGGTATAGATCAAGACTAAATTACTTTCACAAATTTTCTTTCTAACCCTAAAAATCAAACAAGTCATCTTATTTTGACCAAGTATAAGAAATCCTAATTATGATTTTTTTATTCCTTAAAATTGACTTAATTTCTTACAAAAATATATCAAAATATTGTTCTTACCTTTCAAAAAGTTTATATATATATATATATATATATATATATATATAATATATATATATATATATATATATATATATATATTCTTTGTTTTTTTTCTTTTTCTTTTCTTTTTTTAGTTATATTAGTCATGTTAGAACCCTCCCCCATACTTATCTCATGCATTGTCCCCAATGTATGAAAGAAATATATAGATGCATGAAATGAAATGTAAAAGAGGTGCATATATTATACAAAAATATGTACAACATCAAGTTTCTCCCACACCTAGATCTTTTTCGGTCTCATCCCTCTGGCTCTCTTCCATCATTCCAATGGGTCCTCTTTATAGGGCATAGTGGGGAGGCCAATTTTTTTGTCATATTAGCTCTCTTCCTCCCCAGTCTCATCTTCTTTAGGTGTTTCTTCCTCATATTACTACATTCATTAATCAAAAATGGATCTCCACCACACTTCTCAGTTGGAACTTCTTCATTATGAATGCCTAAGAATTCTAACTTAGTTTCATATATCTCCTCAAAGCTTAGGTCAACACTTTCCCTAGAGATGTATAATTAACCAAAATATCCCTAGTTGGTTCATCCAAACACATGAGTTCTTCTTCGAAGAGGTTTTCAAAGAGTATGTCAATCGAAGGTTCTTGTATTATATTCTCATGCGATACATTATTGGTTGGCTCATCGAAAGTGAAGATATTCAAATCAAATTTCCCTTTTTTAAAAGGTACTCTAAGATTAGGATCTCCGACATATGCCTTCTCATCAAGATAATCGCATTCATTCTTAAATAATTCATTAAGAAACAGTGACTCATTCTCTATACCTTCACTCTCTTCATCACAATTGTTTTCAACAAAGTCTACCTCAAATGTTTGGTCTCTTATCTTACGAGATAGTTTTTCTAGGTTGCAGACATTGACTTCTCTAGTCATGTCCCCAAAGGTTAATCTCATAGACCCATTCCTACAATTGATAATAGCATTAGCAGTAGCAAGGAATGGGTGCCCTAGGATAACAAGAGGTTGAGCCCTAGAATTGGACACAGGTTGTGTCTCAAGAACTATGAAATCAACTGGGTAAATAAACTCCCCGACCCGGATAAGGACATCATTAATTTTCCCCTTTGGAACTTTCACAGAACGGTCAGCCAGTTGGATAGTGACTTGAGTTGGACTAAGATTGCCCAACCCGAGTTGTTGATAAACTGAGAATGAGAGCAGGTGATACTTGCTCCAAATCAAGCAGTGCATGACTAATCTTAGCTTGTCTAATAGTGCAGGCAATGGTGGTACAACCCGGATCCTTATACTTGATAGGGATCAGACCCGATAGTAGCTCACTAATGTTAGTGGCTAAGAAGACTTTCTTGGGTACATTAGTCTTTCTTTTCTTGGTGCACATGTCCTTAAGAAATTTTGCATAGGATGGGACTTGTTGGATGGCATCAAGGAGTGGCATATTTATCTAAACTTGATTAAATATCTCAATTATCTTATCCACGTGTGGATTTTTCTTGTTGTTCTTTAGCCTATAGGCTTGTACACCTGACTGGTTGACTTATCTGTTTTAGATTCGTCAGATTTGGAAGGATTGGGACTCGATGAGGTGGATGTTGGAGTGTGATTATGCTGACTGGGATTGGGTGGTGTTGACACTTGGTTATCAACTTTCTTTCCCGACTTCAATGTATGAACAGCATTACATTGATTCAATGATTGATCCTCAACCAGATGAGCTTGTTGTGAATTCCTAGGATTCATAATTGGTTGACTGGGCAAGATACCCTTTTGCCTCTCATGTTGTGGATTGGCTAAGTGGCTCATTTGACCCTCTAATCTCTGTATTGTTTGCATGAGGGAATCTTGGTTCTTCGTGTATCTTTCCATATTTCTCTCAAAGTCAGTCATTCTCCTTTCAAGCTAAGAATTCTAAAAGGAAGGTTGTGGAGCTTGGTTGGGAAAATTTTGTTGATAATGTGAAAATTGTTAGGAGAATTGTGAGGGTGATTTTAAAAGTTGGGTTGAGGATTGGAAGAATTATTGGAATAATGGAAGTGGCTTGCATGGTTTGACCGTGGGTGGTCATTATTTTGTTGGCTCCATAAGAAATTTTGGTGATTTCTCTAACTAGGATTGTACGTTGAAGCGTAAGGATCATTGTTCGGCCTTGAAAAGGCCGCATTCATCGGTTCAGAAAGGAGTTGTTGAGCATGAAATACAGGACACTCCTCAAACACATGATTCATGGCCTGGCAGTAAGCACAACCCGGAGTTGAAAATTGGTTCGGGTTGACTTGGTTGACTGGACTTGGTTCCTTAGTTTCTAAAGCTTTCAGTCTTCTCGCTAAATTAGCTAACTTAGCCTCATTAGCTATGGATGATTCAATTGAATGGAGACCTCCTTTTAAAGAGATGGAGTTTGAATTCCTAGAGCTTTCACTAGTTGGTTCCCATTGGATGGTATTTTCAGCTAGATTCTCATATAAATCCCATCCTTCATTCTCATCCTTCTGCAAGAATCCCCCTTGGCACATGCTTTCTAAGAGGGTTTTGGTTGAGTATGAAAATCACCTAGAGGGGGGTGAATAGGTGATAATGCTAATCAATGCACAATTTAAAAATTATGAAGCAACAATCTCACAAAGCAAGTGAATATAGCAATGAATGTAGAGAGCAAGTAATAAGAGCAATGAAAATAGAGCAAGAAATAAGAGCAAGTAAACCAAACGCAAACACCGAGATTTGTTATCGAGGTTCGAGCACCCAGCTCTACTTCCCCGCCTTCCCCAGAAGGATTCCAACCACTTCCACTATCACAAAGATGTCACAAATACACCGGAGTACCCAACTCTACAATCTCAAGTACAAGCAATCTCTGAGTAGTCAAAAGACCACAAACTCTCTCTTGCAAAATTCTCTTCCCTTACAAAGGTCCTTAGAGAAATAATGAGTAGGAATGAAGCTCTTGTGTGTAAGGAGAAAAGAAAATGAAATCAGAGAATTCTTGAAAGCACTTCAAAAAATGAGAGAGAATTTCAGCACAAAAACCAAGAAACTAAGTCTTTTTGAAAGCCTTAAACTTTTTGGAAATTTTGATAATTTTTCTAGTAACCAACCTCTCCCTAAACACCCCTATTTATAAGAGAGGGCTAGGGTTAGGAGATAAAACATATTTAAGGCTAATCAGAACGTATTAGAACCAAAACATGTCACTTAAACATACTTAAGTGAGAAAAGGACAAAAATAAACCAGCTCAGAAAACTAGCCGTTACTGTTCAAACGGCTAGCACGGTCGACCGGCCCGGTCGACCGCTAGTTCAAAGAAAATAGCCGTTGCAGGCTATGGTCGACCGGCCCGGTCGACCGAAACAAACAGAGAGCTCTGCTCTCAGACCGGTCGACCGGGACGGTCGACCGTCCAAAGTCTGCCAAACGTGCACAGATTTGTGCACGTCGGTCGACCGACCCGGTCGACCGACTTCCACCCAAGTCGACTTGTTAGAAGACTAGTCGACTGGATGAAGTCTGGCATGGTCAGAAAAATAGTTTTAAAAATATTTTAAAAAATCTTTTAACACTCCTAAAAATCACCAAAAATAGTTTCATCATTTTGCATTGATATATAAACATATGGTAAAAAGTTTAGCTCAAATATCAATCAATATGAACTATTTTTGTCTCTTATCATTTTTACCAAAAACCAAAAACTGTATTTTCTAAACTTGAATTTTGAATAGAAAATACGTTTTGTCCAAAACTCTTCCAAATACAAAAACATGATATTTAAACATTTTGAAGCATGATGTATATGGATATAATCCTATATACATGAAACATATATATATCATAGTTTTTGTCATAAATTCCAAAAATAAGTTTTGATAAAACACAAATTTAAAACACATGAATAGGTATATCAAAGTAAGTTTGCAGGTTGAAGATTGTATACAAACTATTTATGTTTGGAAACAAGATGTGCACAAAAACGTGTGTGATAGAGCTTCAAACCTATTCACTATTCTTTAACAAAATTCTAAATTAAAAACAAATCTAATAAATTATCCTGAGCAATCTTGAAGTCTTGAGCCATGCGATACCTTGCTAGAGCCTTCTCTTCTATGTTCCTTCCTTGATGTGCAAAAAACCTTCTTTGCTTCATGAACCTAGAAATTCTTGCAATAGCTAAGCAATGGCCTCCAAATACCATAGACAAGGAGAGTATGTTTCATCCAAAGGACTTGTGCACAACAAGCCCCCGCGGCAACATACTCCGCCTCGGCGGTTGAGAGAGCTACGGAATTTTGTTTCCTAGATGACCAATGAAACAAGACAATTACCAAGAAATTGACATGTCCCACTAGTACTCTTTCTATCTACTCTACAACCCGCATAGTCGGCGTCCGAATAACTCGTCATTGAGAAATCTCCGGTTTTCGGATACCATAGACCCATTCCAATCGTTCCCTTAATATAACGAATAATGCGTTTTACCGCAATAAGATGGGACTCTTTGGGACACGATTGAAATCTAGCACAAAGACACACACTAAACATGATATCCGGCCTACTTGCCGTCAAATACAAAAGACTACCTATCATGCTTCTATACAATTTAATATCAATATTTTTACCTTGGTCATCCTTATCAAGCTTGGTGGTAGTTGCCATGGGAGTGTTGCAAACCTTTGAGTCTTCAAGTCCAAACTTCTTTACGAGTTCCTTTGCGTATTTGGCTTGACATATGAAGTTCCCATCTTGCAATTGCTTGATTTGGAGTCCAAGAAAGAAATTAAGCTCACCCATTGAAGACATTTCAAATTCGCATTGCATAACCTTTTCAAATTCCTTGCATAAAAACTCATTAGTAGAACCAAAAATTATATCATCAACATAAATTTGCACAATTAAAATATCATTATCAACATGCTTAGTGAATAGTGTTGTATCTACTTTGCCTTTAATAAAATCATTTGAAATGAGAAAACTAGAAAGCCTTTCATACCAAGCTCTTGGAGCTTGTTTCAATCCATACAAAACTTTATCAAGTTTAAAAACTAAATCGGGATGAACATGATCAACAAAACCGGAGGTTGAGCAACATAAACTTCTTCATTTATAAAACCATTCAAAAATGCACTTTTCACATCCATTTGAAAAAGTTTAAAATTTTGAAAGATGCAAAAGCTAGTGTCATCCGTATGGCTTCAAGCCGTGCTACGGGTGCAAAGGTCTCCTCAAAGTCAATTCCCTCAACTTGAGTGTAACCTTGGGCCACTAACCTAGCCTTATTCCTAATCACATTTCTGGACTCATCCATCTTGTTTCTAAAGATCCACTTAGTACCAATTATTGGTCTATCGTGGGGCCTAGGAACAAGGTGCCAAACTTGGTTGCGCTCAAATTGATTGAGTTCCTCTTGCATGGCTAGCAACCAATATGAGTCCGCCTCGGCTTCGAGGATGCTTTTGGGTTCAAAATGAGAAATGAAAGCAAAGTTACCACATAGGTCTTGGAGTTTGGAGCGAGTTGTTACCCCTTTAGATGCATCACCTAAGATGAGCTCCTTGGGATGATTTGTGGCATATCTCCAAGTTTTAGGAAGCGGTTGAGAGCTTTCCTCTTTATCCTCTTGAACATCACCAATTGATTCTTGCTTTTCTTCTTGAGCGGGTGAGTCCTTCAAGGATAGTTTCTCCATGTCTTCACCTAATGGTTCAATCTCTACAACATTCTCAACAAACACATTAGATTCTTCAAATTTAACATGCATGGATTCTTCAATGGTAAGTGAAGATCTATTGAATACTCTATAAGCTTTACTAGTTGTAGAGTATCCAACAAAGATTACTTCATAAGCCTTAGCATCAAATTTACCCAAGTTATCTTTAGTGTTCAAAACAAAACACTTGCATCCAAAAACTTTGAAATATGAAACATTAGGTTTTCTAGAATGATACATTTCAAAAGATGTTTTGAAAGAATTTTTACATAAATAAATACGATTTGATATATAGCATGCGGTGTTTACGGCCTCAGCCCATAGATAATGAGGGAGGTCATACTCACTTATCATTGTCCTAGCCATCTCTTGAAGAGTTCTATTTTTCCTTTCTACAACTCCATTTTGTTGTGGAGTTCTAGGACAAGACATTTCATGCTTAATTCCCTTTTCATCACAATAAGTCATGAAGAGTTGGTTAACAAACTCACCACCTCTATCACTCCTTATTTTCAAAATCGGAAAACCTTTTCTTTTTCAACCCTTTTTCAAAAAATTTTGAAATGAGAGAAAGTTTGATCTTTGTGTCCCAAGAAGAAAACCCAAGTGAAACGGGAAAATTCATCAACTAAAACAAAAGCAAATCTACTACCATTTAAGCTCTTAGTTTTAGTAGGTCCAAAAAGATCCATATGAATTAATTCTAAAGGCCTAGTTGACATGATATCCTTGATTGGTTTGAAGGAAGACTTGGTTTGTTTCCCAAGTTGGCATGCACCACAAATGCGGTCTTTCTCAAACTTTAAGCAAGGTATACCCTTCACCAAATCCTTAGAATTAATCCTAGAAAGATGGTCAAAAGATGCATGTCCTAATCTTCTATGCCAAAGCTAAGAATTTTCATCAAAAGCATTTAAGCATTTAGTAGAACATTCCACATTAAGCATGTCAATGATATAAACATTATCATCACGAAAACCGGTGAGAATACAATCATTGGTTTTAATATCAAAAATCTTGCAAGAAGAATCATCAAAAATAACTTTAAGTCCACGATCACAAAATTGACTAATGCTAAGCAAATTATGTTTCAAACCATCAACAAGTACAACATTTTCTATAATAGGAGATGCACCAATTTGAATGTTACCTATACCGATGATAGTGCCTTTGGAGTCATCCCCGAAGGTGACGGAGCCACCTTCCTCGTACCTTGATAGGGTTGTAAAGTTATTGATATCCCACGTCATATGTCTTGAACAACCGCTATCAAGGTACCACCGCTCCCTACGTCTTGGAAGCTTGGTGTGTACCTACATCAAATAATTTAGGACTTGATTTTGGTACCCACATTTTCTTGGGTCCTAGAGGGTTAGTTTCATTAACTCAAACAAGATTATTTGATCTATTAACTTGGTCATAGCAAAATTTAGCTAAATGTCCATTCTTACCACAATATGTGCATCTATATACTCTGCCATATTTAAAAGTATAGTGAGTGTGTGATTTGTGAGCATGAGAGTTGTGAGCATGAAAAGATTTAGCATGAGAAGTGTTATGTGTAGTGTGAGCATGTGAATTTTTAGCATGAGAGGTGTGCTTTTTGGAAAACTTTTCTTCAAGTTTCTTAGTGTTAAAAGCACAATCTTTCAAAACTTTTTCAAAATCAACCATTTTGGTTTTTAGAGAGAAAATTTTTTTCATCAACAATAGGAGATTTTCCTTTACAAGAAACCTTGTAGGCATTAAACTCATTTTGAATAGAAATAAGATTAGAAGAAATATCATCCTTTTCTTTAGAAATCATAGCAAGTTGATTTTTGAGAAAAGCAACTTCTTTTTGTAATTTAAAACATTCAATCTTCTTATTATCATAAGTTTCGGAAAGTTCAATAAAGGCATGAACAAGAACTTCCTTACTTAATTCATCATCTTCATCATCAAGAGGTTGAGGGGTTACCTTTGGTGTGTTTGCCATGAAACACATATTCGCTACATCCGCCTCTTCCTCGGACTCGCTTTCTGAATCCCAAGTTGCCTTGTACGCTTTCTTTTCTTTCGGTTTCTTTGGCTTGAAGGAGGAGGTCATCTTCTTCTTGAACTCCGGGCAATCCGCCATGATGTGTCCGGGCTTTCGGCAATTGTAGCATATGATTCTCCTATCCTCTTTGCCTTCAAATTTCCTTCGGAAGTTGAGCTTGTTCCTCCGGTACATTCTCTTCACATTGCGAACAAGTAGTGATAGCTCCTCATCTTCTTCTTCATCTTCTTCATCATCTTCAAGAGTGGATGAAGACTTGAAGGCTAAGGATTTCTTCTTTAGTGGAACAGCCTCTTCTCTTGCTTTCTTTTCCATCTCATGGGTCTTTAAGTTCCCAATGAGACTAATGAGGTCCATCTCGTCCTTGTTGTTTAATTCCTTCAAGGTGGTGGCCTTTATCTCCCATGATGTAGGAAGAGCCCGAATCACTTCCGCACCTTTTGATCATTGGAAATATCATCACCTAAAGAAGAAAGACCATTGGTGATTTTAGTAAATCAAGTAATCATACAATCAATAGATTCATCATCAATCATTTTAAAAGACTCATATTGGGACCTCAAGAGATCTATCTTAGCTCTCTTGACTTGTGAAGTCCCTTCGTGTGTGACCAATAAATGTTGCCAAATCTCATAGGCGGATTGGCAATGAATTACCCGTGTAAGGTCATCCTCATTCAAGGCGGTTAAGAGGGAATTTTGAGCCTTGGAGTTAGCCTCATATTCTCTAAAGTTGAAGTCGGTCCATGTGCTCTCATCACTATCGGGTGCAACATAGGGTTTGGTCAATGATTTAGCTACAAGCTACCTAAGGATTGCAAAAAGATAGTCATCCTAACCTTCCAAATAGGGAAGTTGAGTCCATCAAATTTAGGAGGGGTTTTGATGTTATCGGCCATGTTTACTAGTGAATGACAAATGGAATGCAAATGTTGATTAGCAAATTTTAAGGATCTCTCTATGGATGTTAAGCCAAAACCTAGAGTCCAAGCTCTGATACTAATTGAAAATCACCTAGAGGGGGGTTGAATAGGTGATAATGCTAATCAATGCATAATTTAAAAATTATGAAGCAACAATCTCACAAAGCAAGTGAATATAGCAATGAATGTAGAGAGCAAGTAATAAGAGCAATGAAAATAGAGCAAGAAATAAGAGCAAGTAAACCAAACACAAACAAGGATATGTTATCGAGGTTCGAGCACCCAGCTCTACTTCCCCGCCTTCCCCAGAAGGATTCCAACCACTTTCACTATCACAAAGATGTCACAAATACACCGGAGTACCCAACTCCACAATCTCAAGTACAAGCAATCTCTGAGTAGTCAAAAGACCACAAACTCTCTCTTGCAAAATTCTCTTCCCTTACAAAGGTCCTTAGAGAAATAATGAGTAGGAATGAAGCTCTTGTGTGTAAGGAGAAAAGAAAATGAAATCAGAGAATTCTTGAAAGCACTTCAGAAAATGAGAGAGAATTTCAGCACAAAAACCAAGAAACCAAGTCTTTTTGAAAGCCTTAAACTTTTTGAAAATTTTGATAATTTTTCTAGTAACCACCTCCCCTAAACACCCCTATTTATAGGAGAGGGCTAGGGTTAGGAGATAAAACATATTTAAGGCTAATCAGAACGTATTAGAACCAAAACATGTCACTTAAACATACTTAAGTGAGAAAAGGACAAAAATAAACCAGCTCAGAAAACTAGCCGTTACTGTTCAAACGGCTAGCACGGTCGACCGGCCCGGTCGACCGCTAGTTCAAAAAAAATAGCCGTTGCAGGCTAAGGTCGTTGCAGGCTAAGGTCGACCGCCCGGTCGACCGAAACAAACAGAGAGCTCTGCTCTCAGACCGGTCGACCGGGACGGTTGACCGTCCAAAGTCTGCCAAACGTGCACAGATTGTGCACGTCGATCGACCGACCCGGTCGAACGACTTCCACCCAAGTCGACTTGTCAGAAGGCTAGTCGACTGGATGAAGTCTGGCATGGTCAGAAAAATAGTTTTAAAATATTTTGAAAAATCTTTTAACACTCCTAAAAATCACCAAAAATAGTTTCATCATTTTGCATTGATATATAAACATGTGGTAAAAAGTTTAGCTCAAATATCAATCAATATGAACTATTTTTTGTCTCTTATCATTTTTACCAAAAACCAAAAACTGTATTTTCTAAAACTTGAATTTTGAATAGAAAATACGTTTTGTCCAAAACTCTTCCAAATACAAAACATGATATTTAAACATTTTGAAGCATGATGTATATGGATATAATCCTATATACATGAAACATATATATATCATAGTTTTTGTCATAAATTCCAAAAATAAGTTTTGATAAAACACAAAATTTAAAACACATGAATAGGTATATCAAAGTAAGTTTGTAGGTTGAAGATTGTATACAAACTATTTATGTTTGGAAACAAGATGTGCACAAAAACGTGTGTGATAGAGCTTCAAACCTATTCACTATTCTTTAACAAAATTCTAAACTAAAAACAAATCTAATAAATTATCTTGAGCAATCTTGAAGTCTTGAGCCATGCGATGCCTTGCTAGAGCCTTCTCTTCTATGTTCCTTCCTTGATGTGCAAAAGCCTTCTTTGCTTCATGAACCTAGAAATTCTTGCAATAGCTAAGCAATGGCCTCCAAATATGGTACTAACCTGAAACTTATCTTAAACAAACTAATTAGTACCAAATAGCTCTTATTTGTTTTGTTATCATCAAAACTCTAAACAAATGGAGAGTGTAACCTTTTGGGCCAACAGAGTAGTCTAAACCGTTATAAAGAATTTGGCATTGTCGCCATTTCTCTATTCCATGATGAAGACATTGAACAAGGAGTCTTTGAAGCGTTCAAAGTACCTCCAGAACGGTTCACTAGGCTCTTGCTTAAATTGCATGATGTTTTTCCTAACGAGAGCGGTCTTATGTTTGGATAGAATTTCTTCAAGAAGACCTTGGTGAAAACATCCCAGGATGTGATAGAGCTGGCCGCTAAGCTGCATAGCCATTTCTTGGCTAAGTCCTTAAGAGCGAAAGGGACAAATCTCAACCTAATAGCATCATCTGCAAGGTGTGGGATTTTCATCATTAAGCATACTTCTTCAAATTCTCTTATGAAGAAATAAGTATCTTCGGACTCTAAGCCACGGAACTTAGGGAGTGTGTTGATGAACTATGGCTTAAGCTTAAAGTTGTGTTCACCAACCGATGGAAGTTAGATGCAGGATGGAAGTGAGGTTCTAATGGGATAGAACCTATCCTGCAAAGATGTCGGTTGAGACATAACCGAATCTAGTCTTGGTTTGAATTTGGGTGGTGATGTGTTTCTAGTTAACCTAGACGAATTAGGGTTTCTTAACCACACTTGCATACACAAACACAATCACAAACAAGTTCACCAATAGTCAACAATAGTAAACAACCAGCCTAGTTTAAGGTAACCTTGACCTAGACAACTCCTAACTGGTTGATTGTCCACAGGAGGTATAATGTAGACTTTGACCACAAGCTAATCAGCCAGGTCAGGGCAAGATTGGTGGGAGGTATCCGCACAAAAGCGACGGGCCTAATTAAGCCAAACTACCAGCCTTTGGGTTTCGCCCCTCAATCCCTTTCCTAGACACTGATTTGGCAGGAGTCAAATTCTAACACCTTCCCCCTTAGGATAATCTCCTAGTGAGTTCAAGATGTCCCTAAGGCCAACGTCTATCAGATTTTACTTAGGCTTAGGTTGTGCGTGCTTGGAGATGGTTTGTGAGCTAAGAAAGGGTAATGACTTCCCCACCTTATCTTGATTTGGGTTTTGCCCTTAGAATTTATTGTGCAAAGTGTGCAAGATATAGAAAAATAGCATTCAAAAGCAAATATCACCCAAGAATGTTTCCTAAACTATATGCTATGCATACGTACCTTGTCTCCAGCTATCTTCAACAGTAATTAAAAAATAAACGTAATTAGACAAATGCCTAGAATGCAAGTCTAAACATTTTTTTAAGCAATTCACAATCACTCAGATTACTGTTGGATTAAAACAGGGATTGTGGATAGCAGATATAGTAAGAATAAAAACATACAAAAACTTTATTTTGCAAGCAATATGTCCTGCAAAAAGAGTTTTAGTAGTCCAACAAAAATTTCAACTTTTGCACTTGCAATTTCTTGAAATTCTATTTTCTACTTTCGAGAGTAGGGGCACAGAATAGCAAGTTTTTTCCTACAAAGCTTGAATGCTAAATCTGAATCATGACATCCCTGAAATAAAACACCAAACTTGTTAGAAAATAAATACACCGTTCCCTCTCCAGCAACGGCGCCAAAAATTGTTTGTAAAATGAAAGAGCAAGGATTTTACCGTGTAGCTTTAGGCTAACGGGTCGTGTCCACGAGGAGGAATGCGATAAAAGCTTTTTGGTGTTTTTGTTAAGTAACAAAGAATGAAATTGGTGTCTTTCTTTTAAGTTGACAAAGAGAATGTAGAGAAGGGAAATAATTAAAAGAAAAATTGTAAATTTGGAGAAGGCTTTGGAAAAGGTTTTAAAAAAAACTTTGAAAAGTGATTTGTTGTTTTTAATAAAGAAGAAAATCTGGGCTCACTATCTCACTACTCAACGAGGTGTTCTTCTATCGAAATCCTTAGTGCCTCAACTTGATCATAGGCAAAAACTATGGATTTTAGAAAGTTTTAAGCAAAGCACATAAGATGGTTGGAAATGTTAATTATTTTCTTTAAGAAATCATCTTGAATTGAATGTTAAATCATCAAGAAGTTCAAGTATGAAATAAAAACAAGTTTAAGAAACATTTTAAAAGAAGTAGAAGTTTAAAAATTCAAACCCATCATCATGTGCCTTGAAGAACACTTTCAAAGATGAAAGGCTTTAGTTTAGGCATTCAAATGATTTATTGGGTCTTTTTTCATGAAACCCATTCAAAAGAAGAGGGATCGAAAAGGGGGACGATAGTGAGCCCAGAAAACAAGTTTAGCTACTCATAAATAATACAGAACTAGACATGAAAATAACACACGACATACCCGCGAATTGGAGTGGAAGAGGAGAAAGCTTGATCCTTTATTGATGTCACTTCAATCTTCAGATTACAATTACTCAATTCCTCTCTCTCACTGGTATTTGAACTAAACTACAAATTAAAGAACAGAGATATAACTTATCTACATTATCTAACAAAGAGCCTAAACCTTAAAAATGAGCAAGAAATTTAATTCTAGTCCTCGCTAATTTTTCAGTACAAACCCTGCCTTTTATAGGCAAAAACCCAGAGGGAAGGGAGTGAGGAGATAAGGGGAGCAAACGCTCCGCTTATCTCCACCACAAAACCGCGGATTCGCGGCTCTCGCCGCGGATCCGCGGCCAGGATGTGGCCAATTGGCCACATCCAGGTGGGGACTTGGTTTATTTGTGATTTGACGCCCTTTTGTCTGGATGGATTTGCTGTTATGCTGTGATTCTGATCTGATCTCCGGCGATTTTCAAGCTAACCGATTTAGATTCTGATAAACCAAATTAATCGGCTTCCAACCTCCTGATCTGCCATAATTTGCCCTGATTTTCTGATTTGGAATTAATTCTGAATTAAATCAGAATTTGATGGGCTTTTGGGCTCGTTTCTCTTCCCTTTCCTTAAGTAATGGGCCTACACTTTATAAAAAAAATAGGACTTATTAATATGATTTATTTAGATAATAAGCATGATAATGTGACAATATGTATGCAATTTATGTGACCGATCATACCCCCACACTTATCTTTTGCTCGCCCTCGAGCAAAACATCAAAACTAATTCTAATCAATTATTAGACCACTTTTGCAGGTCACTCGATTGCACTGAGCATGTACAACAAGCCATTAAACCTCTAGGTTACCCCTAGAGGACGAGTTTTATCTCGTGAGGGTTTTCAGTGGATTGCACCCACAAATCCATAAAGAAAGAGAAAAAATTTAGTATTTTCGAAAAGCATTTTGAAAAGAGAAAATATTTGAAGTATATTTGTGAGAGTTTAAGTAATCTATAAGTTATAGGAATATCAAAATTTTCATTCCTAAACTTAGTCTCTATTCAAAAACATGTCATCAATCAAAGTAAGGAGTCAAATTGTGTTTCTCATCTAGTCTATTATTTTACCCTGAATCATATGCACCATCGTGAAGTTTGACTAAGGGTTCTTTTGCATTAAGTCCATGCCTTATTTATATTTATTTTTGGTGGTATTTATTCCTCAATTCCATTAGGCTTTCTAATTTGCCCATGTAACGAGCCTTTAGTCGGTGACACCCAAACCGACAGTTTTAGGGCACCAGGTGAGAAAATACCCCTAAGGACTTAAAACACTCGAGCAGACAAGGCCACAAAACTAAGGTTTTTATTTATAAAATGTACCTCTTTTAGGCGTGAATACTTTTGCTTCACGATGCACAAATATCCAGCTTAATCAGAGGATTTATATATATATATTTTTCAAACTTATCTAATTATCTTTTGCATAAATACCAAGGCTTGCTTAGGCCAAAGCACCTAGCTAATCAATAATTAGATTTGTTTATTTTTTTATACATATATAGTTTTTTTTATATAAGGCATAAGAGTTTTTGTTTTTGAACCCTAAATATGTAAGTGTATAAAGTGTACATATTTCATCAAGGTATAGATAAAGACTAAATTACTTTCACAAATTTTCTTCCTAACCCTAAAAATCAAACAAGTCATCTTATTTTGATCAAGTATAAGAAATCCTAATTATGATTTTCTTATTCCTTAAAATTGACTTAATTTCTTATAAAAAATATATCAAAATATTATTCTTACCTTTCAAAAAGTTTATATATATATATATATTTCTTTGTTTTTTTCTTTTTTTCTTTTTAAGTTATATTAGTCATGTTAGAACCCTCCCCCACACTTATCTCATGCATTGTCCCCAATGTATGAAAGAAATGTATAGATGCATGAAATGAAATGTAAAAGATGTGCATATATTATACAAAATATATACAACATCAAGTTTCTCTCACACCTAGATCTTTTTCGGTCTCATCCCTCTAGCTCTCTTCCCATCATTCCAATGGGTCCTCTTTATCGGACATAGTGGGGAGGCCAATTTTTTTGTCATATTAGCTTTCTTCCTCCCAGTCTCATCTTCTTTAGGTGTTTCTTCCTCATATTACTACATTCATTATTAAAAATTAATCTCCATCACACTTCTCAGTTCGAACTTCTTCATTATGAATGCCTAAAAATTCTAACTCAGTTCCATATATCTCCTCAAAGCTTAGGTCAACACTTTCCCCTAGAGATGTGTAATTAACCAAAATATCCCTAGTTGGTTCATCTAAATACATGAGTTCTTCTTCGAAGAGGTTTTCAAAGAGTATGTCAATCGGAGATTCTTGAATTATATTCTTATGCGATACATTTTGGTTGGCTCATCGAAAGTGAAGATATTCAAATCAAATTTCCCTTTTTTAAAGGGTACTCTAAGATTAGAATCTCTAACATATGCCTTCTCATCAAGATAATCGCATTCATTTTTAAATAATTCATTAAGAAACAGTGACTCATTATCTATACCTTCACTCTCTTCATCACAATTATTTTCAACAAAGTTTACCTCAAATGTTTGGTCTCTTATCTTACGAGGTTTTTTTTCTAAGTTGAAGACATTGACTTCTCTAGTCATGTCCCCAAAGGTTAATCTCATAGACCCATTCCTACAATTGATAATAACATTAGCAGTAGCAAGGAATGGGCGTCCTAGGATAATAGAGTTTGAGCCCTAGGATTGGACATAGGTTGTGTCTCAAGAACTATGAAATCCACTGGGTAGATAAACTCCCCGACCCGGATAAGGACATCATTAATTTCCCCCTTTGAAACTTTTACAGAACGGTCAGCCAGTTGGATAATGACTCGAGTTAGACTAAGATTGCCCAACCCGAGTTGTAAATAAACTGAGAATGGGAGCAGGTTGATACTTGCTCCCAAATCAAGAAGTGCATGACTAATCTCGGCTTGTCCTATAGTGCAGGCAATGGTGGGACAACCCGGATCCTTGTACTTGACAGGGATCGGACCCGATAGTAGCTCACTAATGTTAGTAGCTAAGAAGACTTTCTTGGGTACATTAGTCTTTCTTTTCTTAGTGCACATGTCCTTAAGAAATTTTGCATAGGATGGGACTTATTGGATGGCATCAAGGAGTGGCACATTTATCTTAACTTGATTAAATATCTCAATTATCTTATCCATGTGTGAATTTTACTTGTTGTTCTTTAGCCTATTAGGACATGGTACTATAGGCTTGTACACCTGACTGGTTGACTTATCTGTTTCAGATTCGTCAGATTTCGAAGGATTGGGACTAGATGAGGTGGATGATGGAGTGTGATTGTGCTAACTGGGATTGGGTGGTGTTGATACTTGGTTATCAACTTTCTTTCCCGACCTCAATGTACGAACAACATTACATTGATTCAATGATTGATCCTCAACCAGATGAGCTTGTTGTGAATTCCTAGGATTCATAATTGGTTGACTGGGCAAGGTACCTTTTGCCTCTCATGTTGTGGATTGGCTAAGTGGCTCATTTGACCCTCTAACCTCTGTATTGTTTGCATGAGGGAATCTTGGTTCTTCATGTACCTTTTCATATTTCTCTCAAAGTTAGTCATTCTCCTTTCAAGCTGAGGATTCTAAAAGGAGGTTGTGGAGCTTGGTTGGGAAATTTTGTTGATAATGTGAAAAATTGTTGGGAGAATTGTGAGGGTGATTTTAAAAGTTACGTTGATGATTGGAAGAATTATTGGAATGATGGAAGTGGCTTGCATGGTTTGACCGTGGGTGGTCATTATTTGTTGGCTCCATGAGAAATTTTGGTGATTTCTCTAGCCAGGATTGAACGATAGAGTGTAAGGATCATTGTTTGGCCTTTAAAATGCCGCATTCATTAGTTCAGAGAGGAGTTGTTGAGCATGAAATACAAGACACTCCTCAAATACATGATTCATGGCCTAACAGTAAGTATAACCCGGAGTTGGAAATTAGTTCGGGCTGACTTGATTGAATAGGCTTGGTTCCTTAGTTTCTAAAACTTTCAGTCTTCTCGCTAGGCTAGCTAACTTAGCCTCATTAGCTATGGATGATTCAATTGAATGGAGACCTCCTTTTAAAGAGATAGAGTTTGAATTCCTAGAGCTTTCACTAGTTGGTACCCATTGGATGGTATTTTCAGCTAGATTCTCATATAAATCCTATCCTTCATTCTCATCCTTCTGCAAGAATCCCCCTTAGCACATGCTTTCTAAGAGGGTCTTGGTTGAGTAGTCTAAACCATCATAAAGAATTTGGCATTGTCGCATTTCTCTATTCCATGATGAGGACATTGAACAAGGAGGTCTTTGAAGCGTTCAAAGTACCTCCAGAATGGTTCACTAGGTTCTTACTTAAATTGCATGATGTTTTTCCTAACGAGAGAGGTCTTATGATTTGGATAGAATTTCTTCAAGAAGACCTTGATGAAACCATCCGAGGATGTGATAGAGCTGGCCGCTAAGCTGTATAGCCATTCTTGGCTAAGTCCTTAAGAGCGAAAGGGACAAATCTCAACCTAATAGCATCATTTGCAAGGTGTGGGATTTTCATCATTAAGCATACTTTCTCAAATTCTCTTATGAAGAAATAAGCATCTTTGGACTCTAAGCCATGAAACTTAGGGAGTGTGTTGATGAACTGTGGCTTAAGCTCAAAGTTGTGTTCACCAACCGATTAAAGTTGGATGCAGGATGGAAGTGAGGTTCTAATGGGATAGAACCTATCCGGCAAAGATATCGGTTGAGACATAACCGAATCTAGTCTTGGTTCGAACTTGGGTGGTGATGTGTTTCTAGTTAACCTAGAGGAATTAGGGTCTCTTGACCACACTTGCATACACAAACACAATTACAAACAAGTTCACCAATAGTCAACAAAAGTAAACAACCAAGCCTAGTTTAAGGGAACCTTGACCTAGACAACTCCTAACTGGTTGATTGTCCACAGGAGCTATAATGCAGACTTTGACCACAAGCTAATCAGCCAGGTCAGGGCAAGATTGGTGGGAGGTATCCGTGCAAAAGCGACGGGCCTAATTAAGCAAAACCACTAACCTTCGGGTTTTCGTCTCTCAATCCCTTTCCTAGACACTGATTTGGCAGGAGTCAAATTCTAACACCTTCTCCCTTAGGATAATCTCCTAGTGAGTTCGAGATGTCCCTAAGGCCAACGTCTATCAGATTTTACTTATGCTTAGGTTGTGCATGCTTGGAGATGGTTTGTGAGTTAAGAAAGGGTAATGACTTCCCCACGATATCTTGATTTGAGTTTTGCCCTTAGAATTTATTGTGCAAAGTGTGCAAGATATATAAAAGTAGCATTCAGAAGCAAATATCACCCAAGAATGTTTCCTAAACAATATGCTATACATACGTACCTTGTCTCCAGCTATCTTCAACAGTAATTGAAAAATAAATGTAATTAGACAAATGCCTATAATGCAAGTCTAAACGTTTTTTTTAAGCAATTCACAATCACTCAGATTACTGTTGGATTAAAACAGGGATTGTGGATAGCAGATATAGTAAGAATAAAAACATACAAAAACTTTATTTTTGCAAGCAATATGTCCTGCAAAAAAGAGTTTTAGTAGTCCAATAAAAATTTCAACTTTTGCACTTGCAATTTCTTCAAATTCTGTTTCCTACTTTCGAGAGTAGGGGCACAGAATAGCAAGTCCTGCAAAGCTTGAATGCTAAATCTGAATCATGACGTCCCTGAAATAAAGCACCAAACTTGTTAGAAAATAAATACACCGGTCCCTCCTCGGCATGGCGCCAAAAATTGGTTGTAAAATGAAAGAGCAAGGATTTTACCGTGTAGCGTTAGGCTAACGGGTCGTGTCCACGAGGAGGAATGCGATAGAAGCTTTTCGGTGTTTTTGTTAAGTAACAAAGAATGAAATTGGTGTCTTTCTTTAAGTTGAAAAAGAGAATAGAGAGAAGGAAATGATTAAAGAAAAATTGTAAATTTGGAGAAGGCTTTGGAAAAGGTGATTAAAAAACTTTGAAAAGTGATTTGTTATTTTTAATAAAGAAAAAAATCTAGGCTTACTATCTCACTACTCAACGAGGTGTTCTTCTATCGAAATCCTTAGTGCCTCAACTTGATCATAGGCAAAAACTATTGATTTTAGAAAGTTTTAAGTAAAGCACATAAGATGGTTAGAAAAGTTAATTATTTTCGTTAAGAAATCGTCTTGAATTGAATGTTAAATCAACAAGAAGTTCAAGTATAAAATAAAAACAAGCTCAAGAGAAATTTTTAAAAGAAGTAGAAGTTTAAAAATTCAAACCCATCCTCATGTGCCTTCAAGAACACTTTCAAAGAAGAAAGGCTTTGATTTAGGCATTTAAATGATTTATTGGGTCTTTTTCATGAAAATCATTCAAAAGAAGAGGGATCGAAGAGAGGGACGATAGTGATCCCAGAAAACAGTTTAGCTACTCATAAATAATACAGAACTAGACATGAAAATAACACAAGACATGCCCGTGAATTGGAGTGGGAGAGGAGAAAGCTTGATCCTTTATTGATGTCACTTCAATCTTCAGATTACAATCACTCAATTCCTCTCTCTCACTTGTATTTAAACTAAACTACAAATTAAAGAACAGAGATACAACTTCTCTACACTATCTAACAAAGAGCCTAAACCTTAAAATGAGCAAGATTTAATCCTAGTCCTTGCTAATTTTTCAGTACCAAACCCTGCGTTTTAGAGGCAAAAACTCAGAGGGAAGGGAGTGAGGAGATAAGGGGAGAAAACGCTCCCCTTATCTCCACCACAGAGCCGCGGATCCGCTGCTCTGGTCGCGGATCCGCGGCCAAGATGTGGCAATTGGCCACATCCAGGTGGGGACTTGGTTGATTTGTGATTTGACGCCCTTTTGTCCGGCTGGATTTGCTGTTATTCTGTGATTCTGATCTGATCTCCGGTGATTTTCAAGCTAACCGATTTGGATTCTGATAAAACCAATTTAACCAGCTTCCAACCTCCCTGATCTGCCACAATCTACCCTGATCTTCTAATTTTGAATTAATTCAGGATTTGATGGGCTTTTGGGGTCGTTTCTCTTCCCTTTCCTTAAGTAATGGGCTTGCACTTTATAAAGAAAAATAGGACTTATTAATATGATTTATTTAGATAATAAGCATGATAATGTGATAATATGTATGCAATATATGTGACCGATCATACCCCACACTTATCTTTTGCTCACCCTCGAGCAAAACATCAAAACTAATTCTAATCAATTATTAGACCACTTTCGCAGGTCACTCGATTGCACTGAGCATGTGCAACAAGCCATTAAACCTCTAGGTTACCCCTAGAGGACGAGTTTTGTCTCGTGAGGGTTTTTAGTGGATTGCACCATAAAATCCATAAAGAAAGAGAAAAAAGTTAGTATTTTCGAAAAGCATTTTGAAAAGAGAAAATATTTGAAGTATATTTGTGAGAGTTTAAGTAATCTATAAGTTATAGGAATATCAAATTTTTTATTCCTAAACTTATTCTCTATTCAAAAACATGTCATCAATTAAAGTAAGAAGTCAAATTGTGTTTCTCATCTAGTCTATTACTTTCCCCTGAGTCATATGCACCATCGTGAAGTTTGACTAAGGGTTCTTTAGCATTAACTCCATGCCTTATTTATATTTATTTTTGGTGGTATTTATTCCTCAATTTCATTAGACTTTCTAATCTGCTCATGTAACGAGCCTTTAGTCGGTGACACCCAAACCGGACAGTTTTAGGGCACCAGGTGAGAAAACACCCCTAAGGACTTAAACACTCGAGCAGACAAGGCCACGAAACCATGGCTTTTATTTATAAAATGTACCCCTTTTAGGTGTGAATACTTATGCTTCATGATGCACAAATCCCCGACTTAATCAGAGGATTTAATATATATATATTTTCAAACTTATCTAATTATCTTTTGCATAAATACCAAGTTTGCTTAGGCCAAAGCACCTAGCTAATCAATAATTAGATTTTTTTTATTTTTTTATACATATATAGTTTTTTTTTTTATAAGGCATAAGAGTCTTTGTTTTTGAACCTAAGTGTGTAAGTGATAAAGTGTGCATATTTCATGAAGGTATAGATCAAGACTAAATTACTTTCACAAATTTTCTTTCTAACCCTAAAAATCAAACAAGTCATCTTATTTTGACCAAGCGTAAGAAATCCTAATTATGATTTTCTTATTCCTTAAAATTGACTTAATTTCTTATAAAAAATATATCAAAATATTGTTCTTACCTTTCAAAAAGTTTTATATATATATATATATATATATATATATATATATATATTTATTTATTTATTTGTTTTTTTTCTTTTTTTCTTTTTCTTTTCTTCGTTTAGTTATATTAGTCATGTTAGAACCCTCCCCCACACTTATCTCATGCATTGTCCCCAATATATGAAAGAAATGTATAGATGCATGAAATGAAATGTAAAAGAGGTGCTTATATTTATATAAATTATGTACAACATCAAGTTTCTCCCACACCTAGATCATTTTCGGTCTCATCCCTCTAGCTCTCTTCCCATCATTCCAATGGGTCCTCTTTATAGGGCATAGTGGGAAGGCCATTTTTTTGTCATATTAGCTCTCTTCCTCCCAAGTCTCATCTTCTTTAGGTGTTTCTTCCTCATATTACTACATTCATTATTAAAAAATTGATCTCCACCACAATTCTCAGTTGGAACTCTTCATTATGAATGCCTAAAAATTCTAACTCAGTTCCATATATCTCCTCAAAGTTTAGGTCAATACTTTCCCCTAAAGATGTGTAATTAACCAAAATATCCCTAGTTGGTTCATCCAACACATGAGTTCTTCTTCGAAGAGGTTTTCAAAGAGTATGTCAATCAGAGGTTCTTGAATTACATTCTCATGCGATACATTATTGGTTGGCTCATCGAAAGTGAAGATATTTAATCAAATTTTCCTTTTTTAAAGGGTACTCTAAGATTAGGATCTCCGACATATGCCTTCTCATCAAGATAATCGAATTCATTTTTAAATAATTCATTAAGAAATAGTGACTCATTCTCTATACCTTCACTCTCTTCATCACAATTGTTTTCAACAAAATTTACCTCAAATGTTTGATCTCTTATCTTACGAGGTTTTTTTTCTAGGTTGAAGACATTGACTTCTCTAGTCATGTCCCCAAAGTTAATCTCATAGACCCATTCCTACAATTGATAATAGCATTAGCAGTAGTAAGGAATGGGCGCCCTAGGATAACAGGAGTTTGAGCCTTAGGATTGGACACAAGTTTGTTGAAGCCTAACAAGTTCAAGATGTTGAAGCCTATCTAGTTGCAAGATTTTGATGATGACAAACACTTCTACCTCATGATGATTGCTCTACCTCAGATAAAGACTATTGAAGATTATGGGTGATTTTGGAAGTTGTTATGTAACTTTAGAATATATGTGAATAGCCTTGATCACTTACACAAATAAACCTTCCCAAGTCGACTTGCCCTATTGATATAGTCGACTAACCCATACTTAGTCGACTTGCCAAAAACCCCTAGTCGACTAATTTCTTCCAAACCAAAATTCTAACTCTCTGTTTGGATTCTGAATGCAAATTAGTCGACTTGACTTTCCTACCTAGTCGACTAACAGATACCCTAGTCGACTAACCCATTTTCCAAGTCGACTAATATCAGATACAAAATTTATCCAACTCTCTGTTTCTGTCTGAAACAAAAATTAGTCGACTACACCTATTTACCAAGTCGACTAATACAGTTTATAGTCGACCAACCACTATTTTTAGTCGACTAAATTCAGTTATCCAGAAACCTATTTTTCCAACAGACATATCCCTAGTCGACTAATTGATAAACCTAGTCGACTAATAGTTGAAGTTTTGCCTAGACTAGTCGACTAACTCAGTATCCTAGTCGACTATAGGCAGTTTCTGACTGTTGGACAGTTTCTCTTATCTGATCCATTTGGCAACGTTTTCCAACGTTTAAAATGTCTGAATTGGTTCCATAACTACCCTAACTGACCCTAGTCTACAGCTATAAATAGGGAAGTTATTCCTAAGGCCAATTACCAATTCTTTCCATCAGTTTTCCAAAAGAAAAATTCCAGAATTCCTGAAAACTGTTTTCCAACTTCTGTTCTTCACCAAAAGCCATTCCCTTAGTGAAGTTCTCTGAAGTTAAACTTTCCTATACTGAACCTTGTCCACTACACATTCAGTATCAAGGCTATAGGAAATCACTGTATTCATTCAAAGAAGATTTTGTACAAGGCGTCTTCTTGGAAGTAGAAGAAAGTTGTACAAGGCGTGTTCTCTTTGGTGTAAAGAGGAGTTGTGCACATTTGGCAAAGGGTGTTTGTCAAGTGGTGTACAAGGCATTTGTTGTGGGTGTACACAAGTAAAGAAAGGGAAAATCTCAAGCATTTTGCTTGGGGACTGGATGTAGGTCACAAGGACCGAACCAGGATAAATCTCCGGTGTTTGCGTTTGTATTTTCTGTTTATCTCTTGATTACTTTATTTCCTGCAAGTAGTTTGTTTAATTTTTTATAAACACTATTCACCCCTCCCCCTCTAGTGTTGTGTTGCTTTGATTATAGATCCTACATTTGGTATCAGAGCAGGTTCAAGGCAACAACCATACTAGGATGGCAACGGAGTTCACATCATCCCAATTCAAAGAGGGGCATTCTACACAACGACCACCGCTATTTGACGGAACCAATTACAATTATTGGAAGTGTAGAATGAAGATCTACTTGCAGTCGCTCAACTACGATCTTTGGAACATTGTAGAAGCATCATACACCAAGCCAACAACCAACTACAACGCTTGGAGTGAAGATCAAAGAAGAATGCAAATCTTGATGCCAAGGCGATGAACGCTCTATTTTGTGCTTTAACCAAAGAAGAGTTCAACCGTGTGTCTACATCCACTTCTGCACATCAAATTTGGCATACACTTCAGGTAACACACGAAGGTACGAATAAAGTTAAAGAATCTAAAATTTCTGTTCTTGTACACAGATTTGAATTGTTCAAGATGAAGGAGAATGAAACCATATCCGAAATGGTTACAAGATTCACCGACATCACCAATACTCTTGCATCCCTTGGAAAGGACTACACTCAAGTTGAAAGAGTCCGTAAGATCCTTCGAGCACTCACACCGGAATGGGAGAAGAAGACAACCGCAATTGAAGAGGCGAACGATCTCTCCACTATGACATTAGAAAACCTAATTGGTAATCTAATGGCATATGAAGTGCAAATAGAAGAAAGAAAGAAGGACGAACAACAACATCAATCCAAGAAGAAAGTTCTTGCCTTCCATGCAACTTCAGATACGGACAATTCGGATGAAGATGAAGAAGAAATGGTCATGCTTTCAAGAAAGTTCAAAAGGTTCTTAAAACAAGGTAAGTTTAATAAGAATAAAGATACTAACGATACTCCTACTTATTTTAAGTGTAACAAACCAGGCCACATGAAGAAGGATTGTCCATTGATGAAATCAAAAGAACACTTCAAGACTTTCAACAAGTTCAACAAGTTCAACAAGAAGAAGAAAGCCTTCCAAGCAACATGGGATGATAGCGACTCATCTTCCTCTGACGAAGAAGAAGCAACGGAAACCGCCAATATCTGCTTCATGGCCCAAGAAGATGAGGTACAAGATTATGATGAGTTATTAGAAGCTTTTAATGAATTGTTTAATAATTTCAAAAATGAAAAGATTAAAATAAAGTTTTAATAAAGGAAAATGAAAGACTCATTCATGAAAATGCATGTTTTGTTTCTCAAACATCTTCTCTAAGTTCTCAAAATGAAGATTTTGAAAAAGTTATTGCATCTTTAAAAAAGGATAATGAAATTTCTTAAAAGAAAATTCTTTACTTAAAAAGGAAACTATTTCTTTAAATTCTAGAATTTTTTTTAGATAAAGACATGATTGTTTTCAAAATTAAGTATGAAGATCTTTTGAAAAATGTAACAAAGTTTAATAAAGGAAAAGAGAATTTAAATGTTTTATTATCTTCTCAAAAGATGTCTAACAATCATTTTGGTCTTGGTTTTTCAAAAGATAAGATGTATAAACCTACTCATGTTGGTATTGGATTTTCAAAAACTAATTTTGTAAAATCTACACATCTTCATAATAATAATTCTTTTGTGAAAAGAAATACTATTTCAAAAAGAATTAGATGCAAATATATATGGGTTCCTAAGAATCTTAATAATGTTGATAAAAATGTTTATATTGCATCTTATATACATGATGTGTGTAATTCTAAGAATTATGTTTATACTAACAAGTGGAAACCAAATTCCAATTGGATTTGGGTTCCTAAAGGCTAATCTTTTTCGGACCCTATCATGATGGGTACCATACATATTGTTTTTATCTTATAGGTACCTTATAAAGAAAAGTGGATACTTGATAGTGGGTGTTCCAAATACATGACCGGACATATGCAACTACTATCTTCCGTTCAAATCAAAAAGGGAGGTACAGTGATATTTGGAGACAATAACAAGGAAAAGTTATTGGTACCGGCATAGTTGGTAACATTTCAAAACCCCTTATTGAAAATGTTCTTTTGGTAAGAGGTTTAAAACACAATCTATTAAGTATTAGTCAATTATGTGATAAGGTTATAAAATTGTTTTTGAAAAAGATGCTTGTCTTATTTATGATACTAATATGAAAGATATTTTATTTAAAGGTTTTCGAAACAATAACATTTATGAATTATCAATAACATGCATGTCATCAAATGATAATTTATGTCTACTTGCTTCAAATAATGATTATTTTTTATGGCATAAAAGATTTGGTCATTTGAATATGAAAACTATTTCTAAGATTTCTAAATTTGACTTAGTTAAAGGTCTTCCAAAAATTGCTTTTAAAAAGGATTATTTTTGTGATTCTTGTCAATTAGGAAAACAAGTTAAATCATCTTTTAAATCAAAGGATTTAGTTTCTACAAATAGACCTTTAGAATTATTGCATTTGGATTTATTTGGCCCTACTCGTGTTTCTTCATTAAACAAGAGTAGATATGTTTTTGTCATTGTTGATGATTATTCACGTTTTTCATGGGTAATTTTTCTTAAAAATAAAAATGATACTTTTGATGAATTTGTAAGTTTTTGTAAAAGAATTCAAAATCAAAAGTCTCTAAACATAGTCACTATTCGAAGTGATCATGGAGGAGAATTTGAGAATGAATCTTTTTCAAATTTCTGTGATAAGTATGGTATTACACATAATTTTGCATTTCCTAGAGCATCTCCTCAAAATGGTGTTGTAGAGAGAAAGAATAGGACTTTGCAAGAATGTGCTAGAACTATGCTTATGGACAGTAACTTACCAAAATATTTTTGGGCTGAAGCTACTGCTACTGCTTGTTATGTTTTAAATCGTGTGCTTATTCGACCATTTTTAAATAAAACATCTTATGAATTGTTTCATAATAGAATTCCAAAAGTTTCTTACTTTAAGATTTTTGGATGTAAATGCTTTATCTTAAATACAAAAGATGCTTTAGATAAATTTGATGCTAGATCCAATGAAGGTATTTTTGTTGGATACTCTACTCATAGTAAAGCATATAGAATTTTTAATAAGAAACATTTACTATTGAAGAATCATTACATGTTAAATTTGATGAATCCTTGACTAAACCTGTTTCTAATACTTCTCCACATGATGATGATCATATCATAGATACTCCTAATGATAATATTGTTATATCTTCTGTTGATACTAACATGTCTAAGGATGAAGAGATTCCTACCGAGTTACCGAAAGCCTATGTTGAAGTAAGGAATCATCCACGAGATTTGGTGATTGGAGATATAAATCAAGGCGTTCAAACGAGATCCAAGTTGAACTACATGACACAAATTGCCTTCATTTAACTCATTGAACCGAAGAATATCAACGAAGCATGTGCGGATGATTTTTGGATAATTGCCATGCAAGAAGAGTTGAACCAATTTGTAAGAAATGATGTTTGGGATCTTGTACCACGTCCTAATGATCATCCTGTCATCGGTACCAGATGGGTCTTTAAGAACAAACTCGATGAATCCGGCGAAGTCATTAAGAATAAGGCAAGGTTAGTAGCACAAGGGTACAATCAAGAAGAAGGTATTGATTTTGATGAAACTTATGCACCAGTAGCAAGACTTGAATCTATTCGTATATTACTTGCTTTCTCATGTTTTTTAAATTTCAAACTTTATCAAATGGATGTTAAAAGTGCCTTTTTAAATGGAATTATTAAGGAAACTGTTTATGTTGAACAACCTCCAGGTTTTGAACATGAAAAATTTCCAAACCATGTTTTTAAACTTAAAAAGCTTTATATGGTTTAAAGCAAGCACCTCGTGCTTGGTATGATAGATTAAAAAGTTTTCTTTTAAATTCTGATTTTAAAATGGGAAGAGCAGATACTACTCTTTTTATTAAACATGTTAATAAAGATATTTTAATTATTCAGATATATGTTGATGATATCTTATTTGGTTCTACTAACGATAATCTTTGTCAAGAATTTTCTAAGACCATGCAGAGTGAATTTGAGATGAGCCATATGGGCGAACTTACTTACTTCCTCGGTCTACAAATAAAGCAAATGAAGGATGGAATCTTCATCTCCCAATGCAAATACGCTAAGGAACTTCTAAAGCGATTTGGCATGGAAAATTCTGGTCATAAGAATACTCCCATGAGTACGACTACTTTTTTGGACAAAGATGAAAATGGTAAGAATGTCGATCAGAAACTCTATCGAGGTATGATTGGCTCTTTACTTTATATTACTTCAAGTAGACCTGATATTATGTTTAGCGTATGCTTATGTGCTAGATATCAGTCAAATCCTAAGGAATCACATATTAAAGCAGTGAAAAGGATCTTTAGATATTTAAATAACACAATCAACTATGGTTTATTTTATCCAAATCATGCACATTTGATTTATTATCATATAGTGATGCTGATTTTGCTGGTTGTAAATCTGATCGGAAGAGTACTAGTGGTACTTGTCACTTTTTGGAACATTCACTAGTATCATGGTTCAGTAAAAAGCAAAATTCTGTGTCATTATCAACAACCGAGGCAGAATATATTGCTGCTAGTGTTGCATGTGCACAAATTATATGGATGAAACAAACCTTACTTGATTATGGCATGACTATCACAAACTCACCTATTATGTGTGATAATACCAGTGCTATTAATTTATCTAAAAATCCTGTTCATCATTCACGTACCAAACATATTGATATTAGACATCATTTTTTACGTGATCATGCTTTAAAAGGTGACATTTCTTTATCTTTTATCTCAACTGATAATCAAATTGCTGATATATTCACAAAACCTCTGAAAGAAGATACTTTTATTAAATTTAGAGGAGATTTGGGTATTTGCAATTTTTCCGATTTTTAAACATTTTTTTCAGATTTTTTCAAAGGCAAATCTTTTTACCTAAGTTAGTCGACTTACCATGTTTATTAGTCGACTTATAAAAGACTTAGTCGACTTGTCTTTTTACCTAGTCGACTCCTGTAACAAATAGAAACTTCAATTTCTGATTTGTCAAAAGTTAGTCGACTATAGTAAATTACTAGTCGACTAGTCCCATTATTAGTCGACTAATCTTGTCCTGTAAGTCGACTAAAACTGTGAAATTTTGTTTTCTGTTTTCGGATTTCCACTTCAAACCCGACCCGATTTCTTTAAGTCAAGGATCCGTTTACACTCACTTTTAATCCTACCCATTGATATATTTCCAGGATTAATCCCTACCCTTGTTTCATTTCATTACCTTACTAAAACCCTAGTTTTTCCCTCATTCTATCTTCCAGCCGAGAAGCCCTAGTCGACCAGCAGCTTTGGAGAAGAAAATCTGCAGAAGCCTTCCACAGTTGATTTCCTTCAAATTCCTCCTAGTTTCTTCTCAATCTTGGTATAAACTTTCTAATTTCAGTCCTTTACTTGTTTATCTACTGCTATCTTGCATCAAATTTAGTTTTCACCATGTCCAAATCAAAGAAAACTAAATTTACCCCTTCATCATCATCTTCCACTGTTGACTTTAAGAAATTCCTTAAGAATCCAGGTCTAGAAGAGGATTACCATAGATTATCATCTTTAGACATCATTCCAGGGAGATTTGTCAAGTATGATGATTTTTACCAATATGATATCATGTCATTTTTGAGAAATTGTGGACTGTATAATATGTTTTCTACTGAATTTAAGCAAGCATATTATCCCTTCCTCATTTATCTGTTTTATACAAACTTAGCCTATGAAGATAATGAGGACGCTGTCCATCTTTACTCTTATGTTAAGGGTGTCAACTTGAAACTTTCTCCAAAGTCTATTGGCCGTATCCTATCAATTCCATTTACTGGCCTCTTACTTGATGAAATTGTTATGGATGATGCGGATGTCTTAAGCCAAATCTTTCTACCTGGCCACAGATTGCCTATGACCAACAATAAACTAAAACCTATTCCACGTCTTATTGGTAGAATCCTCTCATATAATATCTGTCCCAAAACTGGTAGTTACAATTACTACTCCAGGGAATTATCCTCTTGTGTCTATGCTATTATGGCTGGACTCGAGGTTAATTGGGCTAAGATCATCTTTGATACTATGGTCAAGTATCATTCTTCATTCCTTCCTTTTGGCGCCTTTTTGACACCTATTTTTCGGAAATATCATGTTGATCTAGCTTCCGAAACTAGTGTTGTTAAAATCTTTGAACTGTTTGATAGTGCTGCTATCCACCGCATGAAACTGACTGATACTCCTCCACAACATCCCTCTTCACCTCCACATAGTCCCACTCAAGGTCCATCTTCCTCTTCACAACCTCCTTTCAATGACCCACCTCCAACTCAACCACCTCCATATGCTGATGCATTCTACAATTCCATGTCTGCTCAGATTGCATCTATTCAAACCCAACAACAAGCTCTGCAAGATTCTCAGTCTCAAATTCTTGAGAATCAATCTTTGTTGCTGACTCGGATGGATTCCTTTGAATCTACTCAAGCGGCGATTCTGAGTCTTCTCAAGATCCATTTCCCGCCACCTCCTCCTCCCGGATCCGAGCATTGAAGACTTTGGCGTTGGCGTTTCTTTATGTTTTTGCTTTTGAAATTCTTATGTATTTTCAGTTTTTGTTTTCAAGACTATGTATTTTCTCTTTTTGTTAATGACAAAGGGGGAGAATTTTATGTTATGTGTTATGTTAAATGTTCTGTTACATGTTCTGTGATATGTGTATCTGGTTATCTGTGATATGTGTATCTGTGTGTTCTTTGTGTTCATGTTACATATATTCTGAAAACTCTGCCTGTATTGCAACTTTGTGACAAAATCAAGGATTTTTGACATATATATGTTATGGATACTAACATATGACCATGCAGGTGCAACTTAACATTTTCTGCAGGGGCAATATATTTTTTTTTTATAACCTAGTTACTGCAGGGGAGTTTTGTTGCAGGGGGAGCCATCATAAACATAAATTGTCATCATCAAAAAGGGGGAGAATGTTGAAGCCTAACAAGTTCAAGATGTTGAAGCCTATCTAGTTGCAAGATTTTGATGATAGACAAACACTTCTACCTCATGATGATTGCTCTACCTCAGATAAAGACTATTGAAGATTATGGGTGAGTTTGGAAGTTGTTGTGTAACTTTAGAATATATGTGAATAGCCTTGATCACTTACACAAATAAACCTTCCCAAGTCGACTTGCCCTATTGATATAGTCGACTAACCCATACTTAGTCGACTTGCCAAAAACCCCTAGTCGACTAGTTTCTTCCAAACCAAAATTCTAACTCTCTGTTTGGATTCTGAATGCAAATTAGTCGACTTGACTTTCCTACCTAGTCGACTTAACAGATACCCTAGTCGACTAACCCATTTTCCAAGTCGACTAATATCAGATACAAAATTTATCCAACTCTCTGTTTCTGTCTGAAACAAAAATTAGTCGACTGCACCTATTTACCAAGTCGACTAATACAGTTTATAGTCGACCAACCACTATTTTTAGTCGACTATATTCAGTTATCCAGAAACCTATTTTTCCAACAGACATATCCCTAGTCGACTAATTGATAAACCTAGTCGACTAATAGTTGAAGTTTTGCCTAGACTAGTCGACTAACTCAGTATCCTAGTCGACTATAGGCAATTTCTGACTGTTGGACAGTTTCTCTTATCTGATCCATTTGATAACGTTTTCCAACGTTTAAAATGTCTGAATTGGTTCCATAACTACCCTAACTGACCCTAGTCTACAGCTATAAATAGGGAAGTTATTCCTAAGGCCAATTACCAATTCTTTCCATCAGTTTTCCAAAAGAAAAATTTCAGAATTCCTGAAAACTGTTTTCCAACTTCTGTTCTTCACCAAAAGCCATTCCCTTAGTGAAGTTCTCTGAAGTTAAACTTTCCTATACTGAACCTTGTCCACTACACATTCAGTATCAAGGCTATAGGAAATCATTGTATTCATTCAAAGAAGATTTTGTACAAGGCGTCTTCTTGGAAGTAGAAGAAAGTTGTACAAGGCGTGTTCTCTTTGGTGTAAAGAGGAGTTGTGCACATTTGGCAAAGGGTGTTTGTCAAGTGGTGTACAAGGCATTTGTTGTGGGTGTACACAAGTAAAGAAAGGGAAAATCTCAAGCATTTTGCTTGGGGACTGGATGTAGGTCACAAGGACCGAACCAGGATAAATCTCCGGTGTTTGTGTTTGTATTTTCTGTTTATCTCTTGATTACTTTATTTCCTGCAAGTAGTTTGTTTAATTTTTTATAAACACTATTCACCCCCCCTCTAGTGTTGTGTTGCTTTGATTATAGATCCTACAAAGTTGTATCTCATGAACTATGAAATCAACTGGGTAGATAAACTCGCCGACCCGGATAAGGACATCATTAATTTCTCCTTTTGAAACTTTCACAGAACGGTCGGCCAGTTGGATAGTGACTCGAGTTAGACTAAGTTTGCCCAACCCGAGTTGTTGATAAACTGAGAATGGGAGCAGGTTGATACTTGCTCCCAAATCAAGAAGTGCATGACTAATCTCGACTTTTCCTATAGTGCAGGCAATTGTGGGACAACCCGGATCCTTGTACTTGACAGGGATCGGACCCGATAGTAGCTCACTAATATTAGTGGCTAAGAAGACTTTCTTGGGTACATTAGTCTTTCTTTTCTTGGTGCACATGTCCTTAAGAAATTTTGCATAGGATGGGACTTGTTAGATGGCATCAAGGTGGCACATTTATCTTAACTTGATTAAATATCTCAATTATCTTATCCATGTGTGAATTTTGCTTGTTGTTCTTTAGCCTATTAGGAAATGGTACTATAGGCTTGTACACCTGACTGGTTGACTTATCTGTTTCAGATTCGTCAGATTTCAAAGGATTGGGACTAGATGAGGTGGATGCTGGAGTGTGATTGTACTGACTGGGATTGTGTGGTGTTGACACTTGATTATCAACTTTCTTTCCCGTCTCAATGTATGAACAGCATTACATTGATTCAATGATTGATTCTCACCAGATGAGCTTGTTGTGAATTTCTAGGATTCATAATTGGTTGACTGGGCAAGGTACCATTTTGCCTCTCATGTTGTAGATTGGCTAAGTTGCTCATTTGGCCCTCTAAGCTCTGTATTGTTTGCATGAGGGAATCTTGGTTCTTCATGAACCTTTCCATATTTCTCTCAAAGTCAGTCATTCTCCTTTCAAGCTGAGGATTCTACAGGAAGGTTGTGGAACTTGGTTGGGAAAATTTTGTTGATAATGTGAAAAATTGTTGGGAGAATTGTGAGGGTGATTTGAAAAGTTGGGTTGATGATTGAAAGAATTATTGGAATAATGGAAGTGGCTTGCATGGTTTGACCGTGGATGGTCATTATTTTGTTGGCTCCATGAGAAATTTTGGTGATTTCTCCAACCAGGATTGTACGTTGGAGCGTAAGGATCATTGTTCGGCCTTGAAAATGCCGCATTCATCAGTTCAGAAAGGAGTTGTTGAGCATGAAATATAGGACACTCCTCAAACATATAATTCATAGCCTGACAGTAAGTACAACCCGGAGTTGGAAATTGGTTCGGGCTGACTTGATTGACTGGATTTGGTTCCTTAGTTTCTAAAGCTTTCAGTCTTCTCGCTAGGTTAGCTCACTTAGCCTCATTAGCTATGGATGATTCAATTGAATGGAGACCTCCTTTTGAAGAGATGGAGTTTGAATTCCTAGAGCTTTCACTAGTTGGTTCCCATTAGATGGTATTTTCAGCTAGATTCTCATATAAATCTCATCCTTCATTCTCATCCTTCTGCAAGAATCCCTCTTGGCACATGCTTTCTAAGAGGGTCTTGGTTGAGTAGTCTAAACCGTCATAAAGAATTTGGCATTGTCGCCATTTCTCTATTCTATGATAAGGACATTGAACAAGGAGGTCTTTGAAGCGTTCAAAGTACCTCCAGAATGGTTCACTAGGTTCTTGCTTAAATTGCATGATGTTTTTCCTAACGAGAGCGGTCTTATGATTTGGATAGAATTTCTTCAAGAAAACCTCGATGAAACCATCCCAGGATGTGATAGAGCTGGCCGCTAAGCTGTATAGCCATTTCTTGGCTAAGTCCTTGAGAGCAAAAGAGACAAATCTCAACCTAATAGAATCATCTGCAAGGTGTGAAATTTTCATCATTAAGCATACTTCTTCAAATTCTCTTATGAAGAAATAAGCATCTTCGGACTCTAAGCCATGGAACTTAGGGAGTGTGTTGATGAACTGTGGCTTAAGCTCAAAGTTGTGTTCACCAATCGATGAAAGTTGGATGCAGGATGGAAGTGAGGTTCTAATCGATAGAACCTATCCTCCAAAGACGTCGGTTGAGACATAACCGAATCTAGTCTTCGTTCAAACTTGGGTGGTGATGTATTTCTAATTAACCTAGATGAATTAGGGTCTCTTGACCACACTTGCATACACAAACACAATCAAAAACAAGTTCACCAATAGTCAACAAAAGTAAACAGCCAAGCCTAGTTTAAGGTAACCTTAACCTAGACAACTCCTAACTGGTTGATTGTCCACAGGAGCTATAATGCAGACTTTGACCACAAGTTAATCAGCCAGGTCAGGGCAAGATTGGTGGGAGGTATCCGCGCAAAAGTGACGGGCCTAATTAAGCCAAACCACTAGCCTTCGGGGTTTCGCCCTTTAATCTCTTTCCTAGACACTGATTTGGCAAGAGTAAAATTCTAACACCTTCCCCCTTAGGATAATCTCCTACTGAGTTTGAGATGTCCCTGAGACCAACGTCTATCAGATTTTACTTAGGCTTAGGTTGTGCGCGCTTGGAGATGGTTTGTGAGCTAAGGAAGGGTAATGACTTCCCCACCTTATCTTGATTTGGGTTTTGCCCTTAGAATTTATTGTGCAAAGTGTGCAAGATATAGAAAAGTAGCATTCAAAAGCAAATATCACCCAAAAATGTTTCCTAAACTATATGCTACGCATACATACCTTGTCTCCAGCTATCTTCAACAGTAATTGAAAAATAAACGTAATTAGACAAATGCCTAGAATGCAAGTGTAAACGTTTTTTTTAAGCAATTATCAATCACTAAGATTACTGTTGGATTAAAACAGGGATTGTGGATAGCAGATATAGAAAGAATAATAACATACAAAAACTTTATTTTTGCAAGCAATATGTCCTGCAAAAAAGAGTTTTAGTAGTCCAACAAAAATTTTAACTTTTGTACTTGCAATTTCTTGAAATTCTGTTTCCTACTTTCGAGAATTGGGGCACAGAATAGTAAGTCTTCTCCTGCGAAGCTTGAATGCTAAATCTGAATCATGACGTCCCTGAAATAAAACACAAAACTTGTTAGAAAACAAATACACCGTTCCCTCCCCGGTAACGGCGCCAAAAATGGTTGTAAAATGAAAGAGCAAGGATTTTACCATGTAGCTTTAGGCTAACGGGTCGTGTCCACGAGGAGGAATGCGATAGAAGCTTTTCGGTATTTTTGTTAAGTAACAAAGAATGAAATTGGTGTCTTCTTTTAAGTTGAAAAAGAGAATGGAGAGAAGAGAAATGATTAAAAGAAAAATTGTAAATTTGGAGAAGGCTTTGGAAAAGGTGATTAAAAAACTTTGAAAAGTGATTTGTTGTTTTTAATAAAGAAGAAAATCTGGGCTCACTATCTCACTACTCAACGAGGTGTTCTTCTATCGAAATTCTTAGTGCCTCAACTTGATCATAGGCAAAAAACTATTGATTTTAGAAAGTTTCAAGCAAAGCACACAAGATGGTTGGAAAAGTTAATTCTTTTCTTTAAGAAATCGTCTTGAATTGAATGTTAAATCATCAAGAAGTTCAAGTATAAAATAAAATAAGCTCAAGAGACGTTTTTAAAAGAAGTAAAAGTTTAAAAATCCAAACCCGTCCTCATGTGCCTTCAAGAAAACTTTCAAAGAAGAAAGGCTTTAGTTTAGGCATTCAAATGATTCATTGGGTTTTTTTTCATGAAAACCATTCAAAAAGAAGAGGGATCGAAGAGAGGGACGATAGTGAACCCAGAAAACAAGTTTAGCTACTTATAAATAATACAGAACTAGACATGAAAATAACACAAGACATACCCGTGAATTGGAGATGTCACTTCAATCTTCAGATTACAATCACTTAATTCCTCTCTCTCACTGGTATTTGGACTAAACTACAAATTAAAGAACAGAGGTACAACTTCTCTACACTATCTAACAAAGAGCCTAAACCTTAAAAATGAGCAAGAAATTTAATCCTAGTCCTCACTAATTTTTCAGTACAAAACCCTACCTTTATAGGCAAAAACCCGAGGGAAGGGAGTGAGGAGATAAGGGGAGCAAAATGCTCCCTTATCTCCGCCACAGAGTTTGCTCCCCTTATCTCCACCACAGAGCCGCGGATCCGTGGCTCTGGCCACGAATCCGCGACCAGGATGTGGCCAATTGGCCACATCAAGGTGGGAACTTGGTTGATTTGTGATTTGACGCCCTTTTGTCCGGCTAGATTTGCTGTTATGCTGTGATTCTGATCTGATCTCCGGTGATTTTCAAGCTAACCAATTTTGATTCTGATAAAACCAAATTAACCGGCTTCCAACCTCCCTGATCTGTCATAATCTGTCCTGATCTTCTGATTTCGAATTAATTCTGAATTAAATCAGAATTTGATGGGCTTTTGGGCTCGTTTCTCTTCCCTTTCCTTAAGTAATGGGCCTGCACTTTATAAAGAAAAATAGGACTCATTAATATGATTTATTTAGATAATAAGCATGGTAATGTGACAATATGTATGCAATATATGTGACCGATCAGCCTCTTGCAAGTTGACTTCTATACTCTTTTCTAACTCGGATTTTTCTTCAATGGGAGGTCCAGGAAAAGGAGTATAAAAAGTGAAATCAGGGAAAAAATATTGTGAGATTTGTGGACAAGGTGGATACGGTGGACAAGGAGGTTAAAAATTTAACTCGGGGGAGGTGAATCCCCATTGACTCTATGAAGAGTTGAAATTTTTTTGGAAATTATAGTCATAAGATTGTGGGTATTGGTGTATTGATTCGGATAAGTCCAACCCGGTGTATTTGGTTGGTTCATATTATGAAAAACCGGGTTGGAATTATCCGAAACAAATGGGGTCGGTGTGAAATATGGATTCATTTTAGGATTGAAAGAATTGTTATTATTGAGTTCCATTTCACAAACAATCACAAAAAAAGGAACAAACAATAAACAAAAAGAAAAGACAAAATAAAAGCCAAGCCTATATTAAGGTTGATCTAGACCTAGACGACTCCTAACTGGTCAATTACCCGGGGGAGGTTGTTGCTTGAATCTGACCATAAGCTAATCGGCCAGGTAGGGGCAAAATATGGTGGGAGGTATCCGTGCGTAAGCAACGGGCCTTAATTACGCCAAACCACGGTATCTTCGAGGCGTAACCTCTTAATCCCAACCTTAGACACCGATTTCACAAGAGTAAGATTCAAAACAAGTTCCACCTTCGGTCAATCTCTTAATGAGTCTGAGATGTCCCTAGGTGCCAACGTCTATCAATTTTTATTAGGGCTTGGGTTGTGTGAGTGGGAGGTGATTTTTGGGCTAAGGAAGGGTGATGAAATCCCCACCTTATCTTATATGGGTTTTGCCCTTAATTTCAATTCGTGCAAGTGTGCAATATAGACAAGAGTATAACACAAAGCGAGTAAATCACCCACGTGTTTGTCCTATGCTACATGCAATGCCATATGTACACCTCAGTCTAAATCACAATAACAGAACAAAATACAGTATATTGGAATTGAATTGACACGTGCCTAAATGCAAATGTCTTAGCCGTTTTAAAAGCATCCAAAATACCGTACTTTAGTTCTTTAGTTTATTGCGGTGTTTAGGCAATCAAAGCAGGAAAGTAATAGTACAGATCAACTAGCTATTACAATGAACACATCCCAGCACAATAAGAGATACATTTATCACAACATGGTCGTGTTTCTGCGGCAAAAGTCGTGGTTGCGCGGCTTTTCTTTAGAAGCTGGGTCCCTGCTTTCAAGAGCAGGGAGCTACAATGCTAATTGGGGTTCTGTAATATTAAGTTCCTGTAAACTTTGACCTGAACACCAAAACAGAGAAGCCAATGTTAACAAAAACGTGAAATCAAAACCATTCCCGTTCCCCGGCAATGGCGCCAAAAATTTAATCGGGGCGGAACTAGCACTCAAAAAATGTGTATTTTATGAAATCAATGAAAAGCTTATATGTGCTAATATTCCCTCGATACTTCCGTTAAAGCATTGGCTCAACGGGTTGAATCCACAGGGACGGGAGGCAATAGAAGCATTAACAGTCTTTATTCACGTGTTATGTTAACAAGTCTTCTTTGTTAAAGAATTAGAAAAAGAAAAAGAAAAGAAAAGAAATCCAGAAAGTGGTAGGCGAGGAGATACGATGAAAGCGGCGATGTGAAAATAAAAGAGAAGTGGTTTGGAAAACAAATAGAAAAGAAGATGAAACTTGTGGTAAAGAAAATGAAAACAAAGACAAACAAAGAAAGCGGTGAAAACAACAACGAAAAGATAAAATAAGAGTTTTGAAATTGATTTTTAAAATAAGATAAAAGAAAACTCATGGATACTAACTACTAATTGCTCTACTAACCATGCTAACCTCTTAGTGATAGTTGCCTCACATGGTTTCTTGGCCATCACTAATCCTTGGCTTCAAGAGACAATACAAAGTATGGCTCATATGAGTGTTCTTCTACATTCAAACAATACATCAATACCACATAACAAGTTGCAAGCTACTGTTAAATCATCAAAACCAGTTAGAGGTGAGCATGAAATAAAGAAGACATTACAAGTTAGCAAGTTAATGGGTTAGATGTTAGAAATGTTAGAATGTTAGAATCCATCATCATGAGCCATCAATGACTCTTGCAAGAACAAGGCCTTGTAGAGGCTATTTGATTCATGTGGATTATCAAGTAAGTGGTTAGATGGTTAGTGGTTAGTAGTTAGATTGCCATGAGAAGAAAAGTTAGCTAAGCATCATGTAGAAGATGGAGAAAATTACAATGGAGAAGAAAGGAGACACCTTTACATAGATTGTCACCACTTATTATATCAATCCCTCTCTATCTCTCTCTGAATCTCTCAGCCCTACTACAAGATCTAAAAATGAAATACAAATACAAATACAAGAAATGAAGAACACCTACCCTACACCAAAACATAGAAACCTAAGCCTAAAATCAAAAACTGCTACGTTCAGGGCCTTTGTAGGGGTTTATATAGGCAAAGGATGCTTTTAGAAGACGAGACGGGGCCACGCGTCGAAAATCGACGCGTGGCCCCACCACATTGCCGCGGATCCACGACAATACCAAGGACAAAAGTCCCCGGTTTTGGTGCGAGGATGGGCGGCGCTTCGTGGGACTTCTTGGTATATTCAGTTTCGGGTATATTCGTCCGAATCTTCGTCTAACATGCGTAAAAGTTTAGATTCAATACATCTTCTAGAAGTTTCCTTGCTTGGCCTCCAAGTAATGAGGATTTAATTACCCAAAAATGGGTTTAATTAAGCTCTTATTACTCCTTTGCCCTTAAACTCTTGATTAACCTGCAAGAGAGACCAAAACACGATTTAGACCGACATTTTATTCATAAATCGGGAGGGAATGCGATATAATAATGCATAATTGTAGACTAATCACTCAGCAGGAAATCCTGCTGCCGGTCGATCGCCTGGTCGACCGGCCAACGGTCAGATTTCTGACCGTTGTGCCTCCTGTCGACCGCTCGGTCCAAGCCTGTCGGTCGACCACCCGGTCGACCGGCCGCACCCGAGAGCTAGGTGCTTTCAGTCGATCAACCGCACGGTCGACTGGCTTTGTAGGCTGGTCCTTTGTGCATGTCTCATGCAAATCGGTCGACCGGTCTGGTCGACCGACTCCTGGTACGGTCAACCATCCGGTTGACCGCCAATATAGTCTGGCTAAAATATTTGGGATTAAAAACCTTATTATTTTAATTCCAATAAAATCCCATAAATTCTCATAAATTTCACAAAAATAAGTTCATTAACATTATTTGATATACAAACATGTTTGATTAAAAATCAATACATATTACAAACATTTTTAACTATTTTTGTGATATAGAAATTTTGGCCTTAAATAAAAATTCGTATTTTTCAAAAACAATCTCCAAATTGAAAAACGATTTTTCCAAAACTTTTCTAAGTACAAAAATAAGATATTTTAAACACTTTTGAAGCTTAGTATGTGTAATACCCTGCTCCCCGTGTACGTATCACCGTATCTGTACGCGATACGACGTACAAATATTGATTTGACCTCCGTGGTAGTCCGATTGACCTAATTTCAGTTTCAAAAATCATTTCCTAATATTGTAGATTTTTCAGGATTTTCTGAAATTTTTCTAGATTATTTTGGAAAATCTCCGTAGTCGATATCGACCGATACCGATAACCGGCCTTCCGATTTTTATTTCACAAACGGAGTATAATTTTGAGAATCGGCTTTCACCGTGTGCCTTAGAATAGTATTATCTATGTTTGGATATTTTTGGAGATTTTTCAGAATTTATCGAAAATCCGGCCAAACCGGTGTCGCCCGTATCGGCGAGACACTCCGGGATTTTTAATTTGCAAACCGGATTGAGTTTCGACGCCCGTATCGGCGAGACACTCTGGGATTTTTAATTTGCAAATCGGATTGAGTTTCGATAACCGTCTTCATCTTACGACTCCAGATAATATTTTCTATTTTCTGTAATTTTTGGGTACCGTTCGGAACTAGTCGAATATTAGGCCAATATTATAATATTAAAATATTAAATTTTTACCTTTTTCTTTTTCTTTTCTTTTCCCTTCTCTTCTTCTCTTCTCTGGCTTCATCCAGAGAATTCCCACCGCCTTAACCCATCACCGCCTCTTCTCTCTCCCCCTTAATTTAAATTCTCTCCCTCTCTCTCCTTCCCTCTTTCATTTTTACACAACTCTCTCTCTCTCTCTCACTCTCCCACTCTCTCTCTCCTCTCTCTCTCTCTTCTCTCTCTCCTCTCTCTCTATTTCTTCCCCAAACCACTCTCTCTCTCTCTCCCTCTCTATCTGTTCTTAGCACCGGACCACCGCCGGCTGGGTGGTGCCGGCCTGGGCGACCGCCGGCGAGGCGGCGCCGGCCAGGGCGACCGCCGGCAGGGCAACGCCGGCTGGGCCACCGTCGGCCCAGCCCCTCCCCCAAATCTTCTCTCCTCCACTCTACAGGTCACTCGACGGCCCTGGAGCGCCGGAGCAGCGCCGGCGCCGGTAGCGGCGCCGGCCAGGCGCGCGCAGACGGCGACCGCGCGGGCGGCGGCCGCGCGCCGGCGACGGCCGCAGGCGACCAGCAGCAGCAGCTCAAAGCTGCTGCTGTTGGTGTTCTCTTTTGGGTGAAACCCAATAGGGTTTGGGTTTGGGTTTAAACCCAAACCCGACCCATTTGCATCAAACCCGACCCGTTAAGGTAAAATTACATGTTAGCCCCTGTAAGATTTTTAATTACATTTAGGCCCCTAAAAAATTACAAATAGCCCCCTGGATAATTTCTGTTATTACATATTTAACCCTATTTTATTTACTTTCAGTATTCGGGCGATAACTGGAGCATCCGGACTCCGATTCGGGCGATTCTGGATCCGTTGCGATCGTGAGAACGAGAGCTACAGTCCTGTAGCCAGTTTGTGAGTGTTTTTAGTTTATAAATTATCTTTTTAGTCTATTAATTGCACTTGATTGACTTCTTGATATAAAACATGATCCGGTATATCCTAATTGGTAAACAATATTAAAACACTGTAATAAACACGGTATTTAGTAAATGCCTGACTAATCTCGAGTATGTCCCGTTCCTGTACCACTGACACCCGGCCTACCATAGCACCATTGGCTTGGACCCTATTATGTCATGCATCGTGACACAATTACCTTACATACTGCTCTACAGGTACGCTAGGACACTACACCGTCATTATACACGAATGCGAGATACTGTTATTTCCTGCACTGCTATCATCCTTACATGGCTACTGTAGTTTTAGAGACGGACATGATATTATTTTATACACGGATCACTGTTAGGACATATACGAGTGATACACCGATATATTGCTACACATATAGGTTCCACTGATACACGGATATAACCATGCACGGACTACTGCATTTCATATTAGCATGATCATCATACACATTTATGTTATGTTTACATATTATGGTTACACATGCCTGTATGGTTTCTCTATTCTTGTCATATAGATCCCCGTTCATGCTACATGTATTATTGTTCTATTCTTGTCATATGGATCATCATGCCTATTACATGTATTATTGTTTCATGTTCCCGTATTCATGATTAGACGATTGTTTCCTGTTACGGATATGGATATTGCTGATACTGGACATACGAGCTGTTGATATGCGATATGTGGGAATCCCACATTTATTGTTCCCGTTTCCCGGTATATTGTTCATGTTATCTTGTTCATGTTATATTGTTCCTGATTCTCGTTATATTGTTCTACGCTATCAACAGAGCTCAGGTCCAGTTATCATGTTACCCGTATCATGTACCGTAGTTGTTCTTGTTACATTGTATACTTGATATAACAGATCATAATGATAACTGGGGTATGGGGGAGACTTGATGGTTGATTAGATCTTATCGGGTGATGTACTGGATCCATATTGTTTTCCCACTGCAGGGGACGGTAGGAGGGCTGCCTACCAATTGCTCCATGAGCTCTTGTTACTTGATTCATGCTCCCCTCTTAGCGGAGGGCCCTGGTCCTGGCAGCCAGGGGCTTGTTTAAGGCCGTGATCCCGGGTATGCACGGGATACATCCACCCGATAAGAACTCCTCGACCATGGGTTTCCAATAACATAATAAAACAGTATACACAATAGTGGACGTCGGGAATACTTGTTATTTGGTTACTCTCTCGTTTGGATAATGGTACCCGTAGGCCATGTCCGGATGGGTTCGACTGGAGTGCGGGCTCCAGTATGAACTGCCAGTGGTATGGGACACTGGAAGAGAGTAATTAAAATACCAGGTGGTACTGATTACTACTATTGTATAAATAACATGACTTGCCTGATACATGCTTCCTACTTGTTTTCCTATTGTATCGTTGTACTTCTTATTGTACCTGATCATTTATCTGTTACCATGTTACATGTATATTTATTATTTTACCTGGTGCATGTTACACTTTCTGTAGTGACATCCTACATGTTACATGTATATTCTTCATGTTCACTTCATATATCTTCTTCATTGCATATATCCTATCTGCTATATTGCATATGCCCATCTGCATGTTTATTTCACGTCACTACTAGCATGTTCATGACTATCATGTCACCACTTGCATGTTCATGACTATCAGGTCACCACTAGAAAACATTATTGATAATAGACATTGGATACGAAGATAGACATGACCCGAGGATAACTGGCTTAGGGATGATATTAAAAGAGGACATGTAGATATATATTTCTCTACGTACATGTTTATCTATTTTCACTGCTTATGATATCCTTATTATATGATATCACTAGTACTACATCATGTATTATATATTAGTATCGTGCTTGTATTACTATTATATATTATTGCCTCCTTCATTTTACCACTCACTAGGTCGCTTTCTGACGACCCTGGGTTTGCGTGCCCAGATTGGAGATCCGCGTACCGTAGTATCCGAGAGGACCATGGAGTCACATCGGAGCTTCCTCATCGGGACTATTCCTAGGTATTTTAGTATTTTATTTTTGTTATCTCGTTTGTCTTCATCTTTCATATCTGTTATGATTACTGACCCTCTACTGCAGGTATTCTTGTACTTATCTCATGCTGGACCCCAGGTATTTATGGAGGTTATATACTGTATTGAGGCTTAACGTACGCGTGAGCGTGTTTACACCTCGCGTATGTACGTCGCCATAACGTCCCGTACCTGCGGGATCGGGGCGTTACATAGTGGTATCAGAGCTTAGGTTCACACCTGGTGTGGGTAACCACCTGGGTCAATCCTCGGGCTCTTACCAACAGTACAATCAGGTTCAGAGTAACTGATCTGGATCTGAGTTTGGGGATTCCAGCAACGAGTACAAGAATACCATGACCTTGACAATTCATTCCTTGATTCATTTGTATTCCGTCTTTCCTTCTAGTTGTCAACCAGAACATCCGTTTTACTTCTCATTTTTCCTGCATCGTCTTGCTTCCCATCTGTTAGGATTAGTTTACTACCATGCTTCTTCGTCCCGAGTTCCTTATAGATATCAGAGTGGCACAGCGGAAGTGTCGTGGATCCGTAACATTTTGGCAGTAGGGGTTAAAAATATTGTCTCACACCTGATTGAAATTGCGAGGACGCAATTTTCTGTAAGGTGGGGAAAAATGTAATACCCTGCTCCCCGGTGTACGTATCACCGTATCTGTACGCGATACGACATACAAATATTGATTTGACCTCCGTGGTAGTCCGATTGACCTGATTTCAGTTTCAAAAATCATTTCCTAATATTGTAGATTTTTCAGGATTTTCTGAAATTTTTCTAGATTATTTTGAAAAATCTCCGTAGTCGATGTCGACCGATACCGATAACCGGCCTTCCGATTTTTATTTCACAAACGGAGTATAATTTTGAGAATCGGCTTTCACCGTGTGCCTTAGAATAGTATTATCTACGTTTGGATATTTTTGGGGATTTTTCAGAATTTATCGAAAATCCGGCCAAACCGGTGTCGCCCGTATCGGCGAGACACTCCGGGATTTTTAATTTGCAAACCGGATTGAGTTTCGACGCCCGTATCGGCGAGACACTCCGGAATTTTTAATTTGCAAACCGGATTGAGTTTCGATAAACCGTCTTCATCTTACGACTCCAGATAATATTTTCTATTTTCTGTAATTTTTGGGTACCGTTCGGAACTAGTCGAATATTAGGCCAATATTATAATATTAAAATATTAAATTTTTAACCTTTTTCTTTTTCTTTTCTTTTCCCTTCTTCTCTTCTCTGGCTTCATCCAGAGAATTCCCACCGCCTTAACCCATCACCGCCTCTTCTCTCTCCCCCCTTAATTTAAATTCTCTCCCTCTCTCTCCTTCCCTCTTTCATTTTTACACAACTCTCTCTCTCTCACTCTTCCACTCTCTCTCTCCTCTCTCTCTCTTCTCTCTCTCCTCTCTTTCTCTATTTCTTCCCCAAACCACTCTCTCTCTCCCTCTCTATCTGTTCTTAGCACCGGACCACCGCCGGCTGGGCGGCGCCGGCCAGGGCGACCGCCGGCGGGGCAACGCCGGCTGGGCCACCGTCAGCCCAGCCCCCTCCCCTAAATCTTCTCTCCTCCACTCTACAGGTCACTCGACGGCCCTGGAGCGCCGGAGCAGCGCCGGCGCCGGGTAGCGGCGCCGGCCAGGCGCGCGCAGACGGCGGCCGCGCGGGCGGCGGCCGCGCGCCGGCGACGGCCGCAGGCGACCAGCAGCAGCAGCTCAAAGCTGCTGCTGTTGGTGTTCTCTTTTGGGTGAAACCAATAGGGTTTGGGTTTGGGTTTAAACCCAAACCCGACCCATTTGCATCAAACCCGACCCGTTAAGGTAAAATTACATGTTAGCCCCTGTAAGATTTTTAATTACGTTTAGGCCCCTAAAAAATTACAAATAGCCCCCTGGATAATTTCTGTTATTACATATTTAACCCTATTTTATTTACTTTCAGTATTCGGGCGATAACTGGAGCATCCGGACTCCGATTCGAGCGATTCTGGATCCGTTGCGATCGTGAGAACGAGAGCTACAGTCCTGTAGCCAGTTTGTGAGTGTTTTTATTTTATAAATTATCTTTTTAGTCTATTAATTGCACTTGATTGACTTCTTGATATAAAACATGATCCGGTATATCCTAATTGGTAAACAATATTAAAACACTGTAATATACACTGTATTTAGTAAATGCCTGACTGATCTCGAGTATGTCCCGTTCCTGTACCACTGACACCCGGCCCGCCATAGCCCCATAGGCTTGGACCCTATTATGTCATGCATCGTGACACAGTTACTTACATACTGCTCTACAGGTACGCTAGGACACTACACCGTCATTATAAACGAATGCGAGATACTGTTATTTCCTGCACTGCTATCATCCTTACATGGCTACCATAGTTTAAGAGACGGACATGATATTATTTTATACACGGATCACTGTTAGGACATATACGAGTGATACACCGATATATTGCTACACATATAGGTTCCACTGATACACGGATATAACCATGCACGGACTACTGCATTTCATATTAGCATGATCATCATACACATTTATGTTATGTTTACATATTATGGTTACACATGCCTGTATGGTTTCTCTATTCTTGTCATATAGATCCCCGTTCATGCTACATGTATTATTGTTCTATTCTTGTCATATGGATCATCATGCCTATTACATGTATTATTGTTTCATGTTCCCGTATTCATGATTAGACGATTGTTTCCTGTTACGGATATGGATATTGCTGATACTAGACATACGAGCTGTTGATTTGCGATATGTGGGAATCCCACATTTATTGTTCCCGTTTCCCGGTATATTGTTCATGTTATCTTGTTTATGTTATATTGTTCCTGATTCTCGTTATATTGTTCTACGCTATCAACAGAGCTCAGGTCCAGTTATCATGTTACCCGTATCATGTACCGTAGTTGTTCTTGTTACATTGTATACTTGATATAACAGATCATAATTATAACTGGGGTATGGGGGAGACTTGATGGTTGATTTGATCTTATCGGGTGATGTAATGGATCCATATTGTTTTCCCACTGCAGGGGACGGTAGGAGGGCTGCCTACCAATTGCTCCATGAGCTCTTGTTACTTGATTCATGCTCCCCTCTTAGCGGAGGGCCCTGGTCCTGGCAGCCAGGGGCTTGTTTAAGGCCGTGATCCCGGGTATGCACGGCATACATCCACCCGATAAGAACTCCTCGACCATGGTTTCCAATTAACATAATAAAACAGTATACACAATAGTGGACGTCGGGAATACTTGTTATTTGGTTACTCTCTCGTTTGGATAATGGTACCCGTAGGCCATGTCCGGATGGGTTCGACTGGAGTGCGGGCTCCAGTATGAACTGTGAAAATCACCTAGAGGGGGGTGAATAGGTGATGATGCTAATCAATGGGCAATTTAAAAATTTAAAGCTACAACAATCACCAATCAAGAATCACAAGATGAATGCAAGCAATTAAGTATGACAATGAATATGATGAGCAATTAATAAGTGCAAGCAAAGTAGAGTAAGGAGTGTAAGAACAAGAAAAGTAAACCAATCGCAAATACAAGGATATGTTATCGAGGTTCGAGCACCCAGCTCTACTCCCCGCCTTCCCCAGAAGGATTCCGACCACTTCCACTATCACAAAGATCTCAAATACAATGGAGTACCCAACTCCTACAATCTCAAGTACAAGTAATTTCCTTGGTAGTCAAAAGACCACAAACTCTCTCTTTCAAATATCTCTTCCCTTACAAAGGTCCTTAGAGAATATTGAGTAGGAATGAAGCTCTTGTTGTAAGTGAAGAAAGAAAATTAAATCAGAGAGTATTTGTAAATCCTTCAGAAAATCAGTGAGAAATTCAGCACAAAAACCAAGAAACAAGTCTCTTTTGAAAGCCTTAAACTTTTGAATTTTCTAGCAAAAATTGTTGTAACAAATCTCTCCCCAAACACCTCTATTTATAGGAGAGGGCTAGGGTTTAGGGATAAAACATAATTACTGATGTTTAGGAGGTAATTAGATCAAAATATATGCTTAAACGAATTTTTAAACACAAAAGACAAAAATAAATAGCTCACTTAAAATCTGCCCGTTACTGTTCAACGGACACATCGGTCGACTGGGCCGGTCGACCGGTAGTTCAAAAATTCGACCGTTATAGGCTAGCGGTCGACCGACCCGGTCGACTGAGAAAACCTGTGAGCAAAAACAATATCTCGGTCGACCGCCCCAGTCGACTGGCAGACATGCACACGGATACGTGCATCTGCCAGAACCGCGGTCGACTGGTCCGGTCGACCGGACCAGACTGACACAGACTCGGTCGACTGCCCCGGTCGACCGGATCAGGTCAAAAATCAATTTTAGAAAAGAAAACAAAGAGGATTTTGATTTTATCAAAAATACTTTTGAACAGAGAATAGTATAAAAATATAAAGATGTATCTGTAGGCAAAAATTTGTAGGCAAAATATTTTTGTATAATTTATAAGAAATTATTTTGGAATGAACATGTGCGCAAAAACGTGTGTGATAGAGCTTCAAACCTATCCACTATTCTTTAACATACTATAAACTGAAAAACAAATTATATGAAGACTTCTTGTGCTATCTTCAAGTCTTTGAGCCATCCAATGCCTTGCTAGTGCCTTCTCTTTTATGATCCTTCCTTGATGTGCAATTTGCCTTCCTTGCTTTGTGGAACTTAGAAGTTCTTGCAATAGCTAAGCGAATGGTCTCTAAACATGGTATAAAACCTGAAACTCATCTTAACAAACTTGTTAGTACCAAATAGCTCATATTTGGTTTGTCATCATCAAAACCAAAGAACAAATGGAGAGTGTAACCTCTTGGGCCAACAATCTCCCCCTTTTTGATGATGACAAAATAAATAGGCTATAAACAAAAATATAGGGGAGGAGAAAACTCCCCCTCAAATTATGCTATATAAAAAGACACTTAAGCTTAAAACACAAGAATTCAATTGAAAACAAAAGATTTATGCACTTGATACCAATAGAAAGAAATTGAGACAAAACACAAGAATTCTCAAAATACATGAATTCAAAAACTCATACATACATAAACATAAAACTCATAAAACAAATCTTAAAATTAAAGCATATAAATTCATATGGAACCAAGACCAAATGAACTTATTTTTGTCATGTAAACTTATTCTCCCCCTTTTTGTCATACATCAAAAAGGGTTATAACAAAACATGTCTATTCAATAATACAAACATTAAGTTCTCCACAAATAAACGAAAATCTAGCAAAATCAAGAGGTTTAGTGAAAATATCGGCTAGTTGTAAATCCGTGGAAACATAATCAATATCTATATCACCTTTCTCAAAATGATCTCTAAGAAAGTGATATCTAATCTCAATGTGCTTGGTCTTACTATGTTGATTTGCATTTTTGGTCATGTGTATAGTACTAGTATTATCACAAAATATTTTTATATGATCAAAGTGCAAATCAAAATCAAGGAGAGTATGTTTCATCCAAAGGACTTGTGCACAACAAGCCCCCGCGGCAACATACTCCGCCTCGGCGGTTGAGAGAGCTACGGAATTTTGTTTCCTAGAGGACCATGAAACAAGACAATTACCAAGAAATTGACATGTCCCACTAGTACTCTTTCTATCTACACTACAACCCGCATAGTCGGCATCCGAATAACTAGTCATTGAAAAATCTATAGTTTTCGGATACCAAATACCCATTCCAATAGTGCCCTTAATATAACGAATAATGCGTTTTACCGCAATAAGATGAGACTCTTTAGGACACGATTGAAATCTAGCACAAAGACACACACTAAACATGATATCCGGCCTACTTGCCGTCAAATATAAAAGACTTCCTATCATGCTTCTATATAATTTAATATCAACATTTTTACCTTGTTCGTCCTTATCAAGCTTGGTTGTAGTTGCCATTGGAGTGTTGCAAGCCTTTGATCCTTCAAGCCCAAACTTCTTTACTAGCTCCTTTGCGTACTTGGCTTGGTTAATGAAGGTTCCGTCTTGCAATTGCTTGATTTGGAGTCCAAGGAAGAAATTGAGCTCACCCATGGAAGACATTTCAAATTCTAGTTGCATTACCTTTTCAAATTCCTTGCACAAAAGCTCATTAGTAGATCCAAAAATTATATCATCAACATAAATTTGCACAATTAAAATATCATTATCAACATGCTTAGTGAAAAGAGTTGTGTCTACTTTGCCTTTAATAAAATCATTTGAAATGAGAAAACTAGAAAGCCTTTCATACCAAGCTCTTGGAGCTTGTTTCAATCCATACAAAGCTTTCAAGTTTAAAAACAAAATCGGGATGAACATGATCAATAAAACCGGGAGGTTGAGAAACATAAACTTCTTCATTAATAAAACCATTCAAAAATGCACTTTTCACATCCATTTGAAAAAGTTTAAAATTTTTAAAACATGCAAAAGCTAGTGTCATCCGTATGGCTTCAAGCCGTGCTACGGGTGCAAAGGTCTCCTCAAAGTCAATTCCCTCAACTTGAGTGTAACCTTGGGCCACTAACCTAGCTTTATTCCTAATGACATTTCCGGACTCATCCATCTTGTTTCTAAAGATCCACTTAGTACCAATTATTGGTCTATCGTGGGGCTTAGGAACAAGGTGCCAAACTTGGTTGCGCTCAAATTGATTGAGTTCCTCTTGCATGGCAAGCAACCAATATGGGTCCGTCTCGGCTTCGAGAATGCCTTTGGGTTCAAAATGAGAAATGAAAGCAAAGTTACCACATAGGTCATGGAGTTTGGAGCGCGTTGTGACTCCTTTAGATGCATCACCCAAGATGAGCTCCTTAGGATGATTTGTAGCGTATCTCCAAGCTTTAGGAAGCGGTTGAGTGCTTTCCTCCTTATCCTCTTGAACTTCACCAATAGGGTCTAGCTTTTCTTCTTGAGCGGGTGAGTCCTTCAAGGATAGTCTCTCCATGTCTTCACCTAATGGTTCAATCTCTACAACATTCTCAACAACCACATTAGATTCTTCAAATTTAACATGCATGGATTCTTCTATGGTAAGAGAAGATCTAATGAAAACTCTATATGCTTTGCTAGTAGAGGATTATCCAACAAAGATAGCCTCATAAGCCTTAGCATCAAATTTACCCAAATTATCCTTAGTATTTAAAACAAAACACTTGCATCCAAAAACTTTAAAATATGCAACATTAGGTTTTCTAGAATGATACATTTCAAAAGAAGTTTTTGAAGAATTTTTGCATAAATAAATACGGTTCGATATATAGCATGCGGTGTTTACGGCCTCGGCCCATAAATATTGAGGGAGGTCATATTCACTTATCATTGTCCTAGCCATCTCTTGAAGTGTTCTATTTTTCCTTTCTACTACTCCATTTTGTTGTGGAGTTCTAGGACAAGACATTTCATACTTAATTCCCTTTTCATCACAATAAGTCATGAAGAGTTGGTTAACAAACTCACCACCTCTATCACTCCTTATTCTCAAAATCGGAAAACCCTTTTCTTTTTAACTCTTTTTCAAAAAATCTTAAAATGAGAAAAAGTTTGATCTTTATGTTGCAAAAAGAAAACCCAAGTAAAACGGGAGAAATCATCAACCAAAACAAATGCAAATCTACTTCCATTTAAACTTTAGTTTTAGTTGGTCCAAAAAGATCCATATGAATTAATTCTAAAGGCCTAGTTGACATGATATCCTTGATTGGTTTAAAGGAAGACTTGGTTTGTTTCCCAAGTTGACATGCACCACAAATGCGGTCTTTCTCAAAATTCAAGCAAGGTATACCCTTCACCAATTCCTTTGAATTAATTCTAGAAATATGGTCAAAAGATGCATGTCCTAATCTTCTATGCCAAAGCTAAGAATTTTCATCAAAAGCATTCAAGCATTTAGTAGAACAATCTAAATTAAGCATGTCAATAATATAAACATTATTATCACGAAAACCGGTAAGAATACAATCATTAGTTTAACATCAAAAATCTTGCAAGAAGAATCATCAAAAACAACTTTAAGTCCACGGTCACAAAGTTGGCTAATGCTAAGTAAATTATGTTTCAAACCATCAACTAAAACAACATTCTCAATAATAGGAGATGCACCAATTTGAATGTTACCTATACCGATGATAGTTCCTTTGGAGTCATCCCCGAAGGTGACGGTGCCACCTTCCATGTACCTTGATAGGGTTGTGAAGTTGTTGATGTCCCATGTCATGTGTCTTGAACAACCACTATCAAGGTACCACCGCTCCCTACGTCTTGGAGCTTTGGTGTGTACCTACATCAAACAATTTAAGACTTGATTTTGGTACCCACATTTTCTTGGGTCCTCTAGGGTTAGTGTCATGAACCCAAACAAGATTATTAGTTCTATTTAGTTGATCATAGCAAAACTTAGCTAAATGTCCATTTTTACCACAATATGTGCATCTACACTCTACCATATTTAAAAGCATAGTGAGTGTGTGATTTGTGAGCATGAGAAACTTTAGCATGAGTGGTGTGAGCATGAGAATTCTTAGCTTGTGAAGTGTTAGCATGTGAAGTGTGCTTTTTAGAAAACATGTTCTCAAGTTTCTTAGTATTGAAAGCACAATCATTTAAAACTTTTTCGAAATCATTCATTTTGGATTTAAAAGAAGAAATTTCTTTTTCATCAATAATAGGAGATTTTGCCTTACAAGTACTCTTGTAGGCACAAAATTCTTTTTGCATGGAAATGAAATTAGAAGAAACATCATCTTTTTCTTTAGAGACAATGGCAAGTTGATTCTTAAGAAAAGCAACTTCTTTTTGTAATTTTAAGCATTCAAGTTTCTTATTATCATAAGTTTCAGAAAGTTCTACAAAGGCATGAACTAGAACTTCCTTACTTAGTTCATCATCTTCATCATCAAGGGATTGAGGGGTTACCTTGGGTGTGTTTGCCATGAAACACATATTAGCTTGATCCACCTCCTCTTCGGACTCGCTTTCCGAATCCCATGTTGCTTTGTATGCTTTCTTTTCCTCCGGCTTCTTTGGCTTGAAGGAGGAAGTCATCTTCTTCTTGAACTCCGGACAATCCGCCATGATATGTCCGGGTTTGCGGCAATTATAGCAAATGATCCTCCGCTCCTCTTTGCCTTCGAATTTTCTCCGGAAGTTGAACTTGTTCTTTCGGTACAACCTCTTGACATTCCGCACAAGTAGAGTTAGCTCCTCATCTTCTTCTTCGTCTTCATCATCGTCATCATTGGTGGATGAAGTCTTGAAGGCTATGGATTTCTTCTTTGAAGTAGTGGCTTCTTCTCTTGCCTTCTTCTCCATCTCATGGGTCTTTAGGTTCCCAATGAGACTAATGATGTCCATCTCGTCCTTGTCGTTCAACTCCTTTAAGGTGGTGGCCTTGATTTCTCAAGATGGAGGAAGAGCCCGTATCACTTTGCGCACCTTTTGATCGTTGGAGATGACGTCACCTAATGAAGAAAGACCATTTGTAATTTTAGTGAAACGAGTAATCATACAATCAATGGATTCATCATCAAGCATTTTAAATGATTCATATTGAGACCTCAAGAGATCTATCTTAGCTCTCTTGACTTGTGAAGTCCCTTCATGTGTGACCAATAAGTGTTGCCAAATCTCATAGGCGGATTGGCAATGAATTACCCGTGTAAGGTCATCCTCATTCAAGGCGGTTAAAAGGGAGTTTTAAGCTTTTGAGTTAGCCTCATATTCTCTAAAAGTGAAGTCGGTCCATGTACTTTCATCACTATCGGGTGCTATGTAGGGTTTGGTCAAGGATTTAGCTACCAAGCTACCTAGTGATTGCAAAAATATAGTCATCCTAACCTTCCAAATGGGAAAATTTAGGCCATCAAATTTAGGTGGGGATTTAATGTTGTCGGCCATGTTTACTAGTGTATGAATGGATGAATGAAAATGTTGATTAGCAATATTTTAAGGATCTCTCTATGGATGTTAAGCCAAACCTAGAGTCCAAGCTCTGATACCAATTGAAAATCACCTAGAGGGGGGGTGAATAGGTGATCATGCTAATCAATGGGCAATTTAAAAATTTAAAGCTACAACAATCACCAATCAAGAATCACAAGATGAATGCAAGCAATTAAGTATGACAATGAATATGATGAGCAATTAATAAGTGCAAGCAAAGTAGAGTAAGGAGTGTAAGAACAAGAAAAGTAAACCAATCGCAAACACAAGGATATGTTATCGAGGTTCGAGCACCCAGCTCTACTCCCCGCCTTCCCCAGAAGGATTCCGACCACTTCCACTATCACAAAGATCTCAAATACAATAGAGTACCCAACTCCTACAATCTCAAGTACAAGTAATTCCTTGGTAGTCAAAAGACCACAAACTCTCTCTTTCAAATATCTCTTCCCTTACAAAGGTCCTTAGAGAATATTGAGTAGGAATGAAGCTCTTGTTGTAAGTGAAGAAAGAAAATTAAATCAGAGAGTATTTGAAAACCCTTCAGAAAATCAGTGAGAAATTCAGCACAAAAACTAAGAAACAAGTCTCTTTTGAAAGCCTTAAACTTTTGAATTTTCTAGCAAAAATTGTTGTAACAAATCTCTCCCCAAACACCCCTATTTATAGGAGAGGGCTAGGTTTAGGGATAAAACATAATTACTGATGTTTAGGAGGTAATTAGATCAAAATATATCCTTAAACGAATTTTTAAACACAAAAGACAAAAAAAACAGCTCACTTAAAATCTGCCCGTTACTGTTCAACGGACACATCGGTCGACTGGGCCGGTCGACCGGTAGTTCAAAAATTCGACCGTTATAGGCTAGCGGTCGACCGACCCGGTCGACTGAGAAAACCTGTGAGCAAAAACAATATCTCGGTCGACCGCCCCGGTCGACTGGCAGACATGCACACGGATACGTGCATCTGCCAAAACCGCGGTCGACTGGTCCGGTCGACCGGACCAGACTGACACAGACTCGGTCGACTGCCCCGGTCGACCGGATCAGGTCAAAAATCGATTTTAGAAAAGAAAACAAAGAGGATTTTGATTTTATCAAAAATACTTTTGAACAGAGAATAGTATAAAATATAAAGATGTATCTGTAGGCAAAAATTTGTAGGCAAAATATTTTTTGTATAATTTATAAGAAATTATTTTGGAATGAACATGTGCGCAAAAACGTGTGTGATAGAGCTTCAAACCTATCCACTATTCTTTAACATACTATAAACTGAAAAACAAATTACATGAAGACTTCTTGTGCTATCTTCAAGTCTTTGAGCCATCCAATGCCTTGCTAGTGCCTTCTCTTCTATGATCCTTCCTTGATGTGCAATTTGCCTTCCTTGCTTTGTGGAACTTAGAAGTTCTTGCAATAGCTAAGCGAATGGTCTCTAAACATGGTATAAAACCTGAAACTCATCTTAACAAACTTGTTAGTACCAAATAGCTCATATTTGGTTTGTCATCATCAAAACCAAAGAACAAATGGAGAGTGTAACCTCTTGGGCCAACAAACTGCCAGTGGTATGGGACACTGGAAGAGTAATTAAAATACCAGGTGGTACTGATTGCTACTATTGTATAAATAACATGACTTGCCTGATACATGCTTCCTACTTGTTTTCCTATTGTATCGTTGTACTTCTTATTGTACCTGATCATTTATCTGTTACCATGTTACATGTATATTTATTATTTTACCTGGTGCATGTTACACTTTCTGTAGTGACATCCTACATGTTACATGTATATTCTTCATGTTCACTTCATATATCTTCTTCATTGCATATATCCTATCTGCTATATTGCATATGCCCATCTGCATGTTTATTTCACGTCACTACTAGCATGTTCATGACTATCATGTCACCACTTGCATGTTCATGACTATCAGGTCACCACTAGAAAACATTATTGATAATAGACACTGGATACGAAGATAGACATGACCCGAGGATAACTGGCTTAGGGATGATATTAAAAGAGGACATGTAGATATATATTTCTCTACGTACATGTTTATCTATTTCCACTGCTTATGATATCCTTATTATATGATATCACTAGTACTACATCATGTATTATATATTAGTATCGTGCTTGTATTACTATTATATATTATTGCCTCCTTCATTTTACCACTCACTAGGTCGCTTTCTGACGACCCTGGGTTTGCGTGCCCAGATTGGAGATCCGCGTACCGTAGTATCCGAGAGGACCATGGAGTCACATCGGAGCTTCCTCATCGGGACTATTCCTAGGTATTTTAGTATTTTATTTCTGTTATCTCGTTTGTCTTCATCTTTCATATCTGTTATGATTACTGACCCTCTACTGCAGGTATTCTTGTACTTATCTCATGCTGGACCCCAGGTATTTAGAGGTTATGTACTGTATTGAGGCTTAACGTACGCGTGAGCGTGTTTACACCTCGCGTATGTACGTCGCCATAACGTCCCCGTACCTGCGGGATCGGGGCGTTACAGTATGTATGGATATGATCCAGTACACATATAAGATGAAATATCTATGTTTTTGACAGTAAGCTTTAAAATAAGTTTTGATAAATCCAAAATTCAAACACATGATATTAAAACATCAAAAAGTTTTTCTAAATATTTGAACCAAAAATGTCTGGATGAAATCCAAAACACAAATAAACCATATGAACTTGTTTTGATGAACTCTAATCATGAAACATAAAGATGCATACTATGAAGCTCAAAAATCAAAATGGTATTTTTTTAAACTCAAAACTATTTTGTGAAAACACATATAAATTTTGTGTGTGTGTATATGAGCTTGAACAATCTACAACTAATCTATCCTTTACATTTTATCTAAAAACAAATCTTAACACTTACAAACTAGACACAAGTCTTCACAAAATCTTCTCTTGAAAATCTTCTTCTCCTTCTTGACTTGGTTCAAACCTTGATCCAATGAGCTAACTCCTCTTGAGTATTTGATGCAATCTTGATGCACGAGCTCTTGAATCAACACATGCTAGCTTCAAAACTTGACTCGAATCTTTTGTTGAAGCTAAATACCTACTAAGATCTTGATCAAATATCTGAGACTAAATAAACACAAGATCATTAGTATTATAACTACATGAGTTAATCATCATCAAAACTAGAGTTATGGGCATTGGGCCAACAATCTCCCCCTTTTTGATGATGACAAAACTCATGAAGTTATATATGCATGGATTAAAGTTAAGCTTCATGAAGCTCCCCCTTAACTCATGCATAGCAATAAACAATAAAGATATTCAATAAAGTGCATAAACTAAACATAAACATATATGCATAAACAAGGAAATTAATATGCATAAACTCACCAAATTCTTCTCCCCTTTTTGCATAAACAAGAAAATAAACATGCATATATAAACTCTATAAATTCTTCTCCCCCTTTTTTGTCAATTCATCAACAAAGGGGTGAAATAAATCACACAATAAGATATATATACGATATACATTCTTGAAGAGGAGAGACGTAAAGTTAGCTCCACCGTATACATGACTTATTTGAAGAAGGGATGACAAGACCCTAACCCATATAAAGCATAATATACAATGTATAAACGGAGATGTTAAGCTCCCCCTACACACGCGTACCACATAAAGAAGAGATGTCAAACTCCTCGATGTGAGATACACTCAACATGAATTTATATATAGAGGAGATGTTAAACTCCCCTTGCATGTCAGCAATATATATCAAAACCATTTGAAATCACAAATTTTGAATTTCTTCTTAAAGTCAACAAAATAAATTTTGATACCAATGAAAGATAAAATATGAAGTATATTTTGATACTAATTAAATTCCAATTGAAATGATTAGCAATTGAAATACTAATTGAAACAATGTATAGCTTATTAAAATACCAATTAACATTTAAAATTAGTCAAGCTTAGCATAAACATAATTTGTACTTTAAATATGTAAGGATATGGTGAACCAAGCACAATCAAATCATACATATGTATGAAAAAGAAAATATCAATTGAAATTGATATTATTTGAAATTTGAAGCATATATATATATATATATATATATTATATATATATATATATATATATATAGAAAACATTTATGAGTATTCAAAAGTGAAATATCATGAAGATCATGTGTATTACTCATAACTATCCACCCTATTCATGCACAAGATAGAAGATATTCAATAAGGGTACAAGGCATGGTCACCCAACCATCCGCCCTTAAAGGGTAGAAGTTTTCAAAATAAGGTTTAAAAATAGTTGTAAATTGAAAACACTACAAATAAAGAATAAATAACTAGGTTAAAGTAATTTTTGAAAAACTAGTTAAAGATCCTTCAAACATGAAAACAAATCACATATCATATGAAACATTGCTAATACACAAGAGTTGACACTCGAAATCTATAAAGCTCAAAATGTGCTCATGAAACAAAGTCATGAGTAACAAAACTAATATAAGTGCACAAGAATTATGTGAATAACATATTCATGAAATAGTCAATAAGGCTTAAAATAAACATTAAATTCTATTATCAGGAACATGAAAATCATAAGAAATTTATTTTTCATTAAAAATAAACTTCAAGGTATATGTATGTTCTATCAAAAACTATAAATATACATACATATCTCAAAACAAACGAGTCCATAATAGAATTTGTATGAAGGCAAATGACTCAAAGGTATACATGTATATTTATTAGTTTTAGACAAATAACATATACATGAAGCAAAACATGTACAAAGATAGGGAAAATGAGTATAAATGAAAGAATCATCAAAACTAGTTATACATGTTCATGTAATGAGTACAAATGAGCATTGAAGCACAAATATATAATAATCAAGTGTAACTCACTGTTTGTACAAGTATAGACACAAGTTTTAATGAAAACTGTATCTAAACAAGTATTCACCTCATGAAGTAAAACACCAAAACATGATCATTTAACATAACAAACATTGAAACCAAAACATGCTAAAATATTTATATGAAAGCATGTAAATAAAAAATTGGAGTTAGAGATAGTTACTAAAACTAATAAACCAATCTCTAGGTCTCTAAACTATGGTGATCCTTCCACCAAACATCCTTGAAGGTGATACATCCAATGTAGTATCCATCAAGCTCATGCATCCACCATCAAGGCATCATACCTCTCACGTCATGTGAGAGCCCACACCTATATCAAACACAAGAGGAGGAGATTTTGCTACTCATTTTCATTTGGGTCCACAGGGGTTAGCATCATAAGGAGCCCAAACATTTTTATTTGCAAAATTTGTAGAATTTAATCTATCAAAGTAAAATCTTGCAAGATGGCCTTTGCGACCACAATGTGTGCATTTGTACACTCTAGTATGTATATGAGAATGAGTGTGAATGTGAGCATAGTGCATATGTATGCTGTGGGTTATGTGCATGGATATGTGGAGCTTGTTTCTTTTACAACAAGGTTTTTTATCTAGAATGGTTAAATGCACAAATGCACAATTGCTCAAGGCTGAGCTCAAACAATCAATTTTATTTTTCAAGACATGAATCTCATTTTATCAATAGTTGCATGAAAACATGGGAAGGATCAACATTATTAGCATGAGCGATAAGGCAAGATCAATCTTTTTCTTTTTAGAAAATGTTTTCTTTGCTTTTGAAACAATTTTTCTTTTCAAAGAGTTATTTTCTTCCAAAACAATTTTTTTCTTTTTCCATCAAAATAATTTTATTTTTCAAAGAATTATTGCCTTCACAATATCATTTAATTTAGAAGACAAGCTCCTTTTTCAATAATTCATTTTTTTTGAAATGCATTCAAATTTATTTTGAAAAGAATCTTTTTCTTTTGAAATAGAATCATATTTATTTTTCAATCTTTTATTATCCTTTTTAAGCACATCATATTTTTCAAGAAGTTGTTGACAAAATAAAGTAAGCTCATCATATGACATGTCAACATCCTCATCAAGCTCGGATTCAGAATTTACCTCAAGGGGGTCACCCCTTGGACCATATAGCATATGTTGGAAGCATCACATCCATCATTTGAGTCACTCCCGACATAGTATTGCTTTTGTTCACCAAGAGAGACTAGAGTGTTATATACTACAAAGGCCAAATCAAAATTAGCAACCCTAGATAAATATTTATCATTAAGGGTAGATCTTAAAGCATAAAGGGCTTTTGCATTTGCCTCAAGGTTTTTGCTATATAAACAATATGAATCTTTAATAGTGGCAAAATAAACATGAATACCTAGGGCTTTGAGGTACATTGACATCTTAACTTTCTAAATTTAGATTTTAAGAATATCAAACAAGAGAGGTGTCTGAAATCCATATGTGTGTGTAAACAAATATTGTGATTAGCTAAAATGAGGATCTTTAACTCAAGGTTGTTAGACCCAAATCGAGAGCGTCAAGCTCTGATACCACTTATAGGCCACCTAGAGGGGGGAAAAGGTGACAAGCTAATCTAATGATAAATAATGTGAAATTAAAACTATTTTTGCAAACTAAATTATTAATCTAAACACACAAGGTATAACACAAGAGTTTGGTCGAATTCCCGGTGAAGGGCTCTGGACTATCTCCTCAAGATTTCTCTAAATTAAGAGTTGAGGTGTCGCTATGGCTCTCTTGGTTGAATACAAGTATGAGCAAGCAATTCCAAGCATATATCAATAAGGCACAAGATATATCAAGCATATAAAGAGATAAGCAATATAAGCATGCAAGATATAAGCACAAGTGAGAGAGAGAAAGAGCAATCACAAACACGGAGAATTGTTTCGAGGTTCGAGCACCCTTGCTCTACGTTCTCGTCTTCAACACTATGAAGGATTTTCACTAAAAATGATCCCACTGGATCACTCGTGTGCCGCAACACCTACAACGAGTTCACACTAGAACTCTTGGACCCGTCTAAGTCCCTCATTGTTCCCGCAAGAACAACACACGTAAGCACACTAGCTTGCTGAGGCCACACCTCTATACCAAGCTCCCATAAGAACTGAAAATAATACGAACCCGCATGTTCGCCTCCTCAAATACAAGAATGAACACTTTGGTGATCTCAACACTTTGATCACCTAAAAATACTTTCATAACAAATCTCCTATAGGATTGATATAGTAATGGAAAGCTCAAGTATGTGTGAAAAAAATAGGATAGATTTGTGGTGAAAAACTTAAGAAATCTCTTTTGAAAATCACCCTTGAAAACTATCCTTTTAATATGGAATATTAGCCTTAAAACAAGTGAAGAAAACCTCTTAGAGAGAGAAAAAACTAGCTTGAAAACTCACTCAAAATCTTATACCAAACAGCCCAAAACAACCCCATTATATAGGCCTCCAAAAACTAGCCGTTGGGATCCAACTCAGCAGGAAATCCTGTTGTTCGTCGACCGCCCGGTCGACCGGCCAACGATCGGATTTCTGACCGTTGTGCCTCTGGTCGACCGCCCAGTCGACCGGCCGCACCCGAGAACTGATTGCTTTTAGTCGGTCGACCGCGCGGTCGACCAGATTTGTAGGGTGGTCCTTTGTGCATGTCTCGTGCACATCGGTCGACCGATCCGGTCGACCGACTCCTGGTTCGGTCGACCGTCCGGTCGACCGCCAGTATAGTCTTGCTAAAATATTTGGGATTAAAAACCCTGTTATTTTAACTCCAATAAAATCCCATAAATTCTCATAAATTTTACAAAAATAAGTTCATTAATATTATTTGATATACAAACATGTTTGATTAAAATCAATACATATTACAAACATTTTGACTATTTTGTGATATATAAATTTTGGCCTAAAATAAAAATCCGTATTTTTCAAAAAATCTCCAAATTGAAAACGATTCTTCCGAAACTTTTTCAATAAAAAATAAGATATTTTAAATACTTTTGAAGCTTAGTGTGTATGGATATGATCCAGTACACATATATGATGAAATATCTATGTTTTTGACAGTAAGCTCTAAAATAAGTTTTGATAAATTCAAAACTCAAACACATGATATAGAAAACATCAAATAAGTTTTTCTAAATATTTGAACCAACAATGTGTATAGATGAAATCCAAAGCAGATTTAAACCATATGAACTTGTTTTGATAAACTCTAATCATGAAACATAAAGATGTATACTATGAAGCTTAAAAATCAAAACGGTATTTTTCTAAACTCAAAACTATTTTGTGAAAACACATATAATTTTTTTTTTGGGTGTGTATGAGCTTGAACAATCCACAACTATCTATCCTTTACATTTTATCTAAAAACAAATCTTGACACTTACAAAACTAGAAACAAGTCTTCACGAAAATCTTCTCTTGACAATCTTCCTCTCCTTCTTGACATGGTCCAAACCTTGATACAATGAGCTAGACTCCTCTTGAGTACTTGATGTGATCTTGATGCGCGAGCTCTTGAATCGACACGTGGTAGCTCTAAAACTTGACTTCGAATCTTTTGTTGAAGCTAAACACCTACTAAGATCTTGATCGAATATCTGAGACTAAATAAACACAAGATCATTAGTATTATAACTACATGAGTTAATCATCGTCAAAATTAGAGTGATGGGCCTTTGGGCCAATAGCTTGATCTTATGGATTATGCGTTGATCGCCTCCAAAGTGAGGTAAACGTGCCAACAATCCAAGGTAAGTTATCAACCGAAAGAATGTTGGAACATATTTCGATGACGACATTTGTGAAGCATTTCATTTGGAGCTCTAACACAAGATTAATCAAGAGTTCTACATGATCAAGACTTCCAAAGAGAGTTGATATGATGTGTTTTGTAATTGTAAAATAGCATGTCAAAAGCCTTGATGCACACACACATATCTTTGATACATAGTCAACTTATAGTCCCTTATAGTCGACTAATAACTTATATAGTCGACTTGACAAAATCCCTAGTCGACTAATCCTGTGTCTCACTTGATACCAACTCTCTGTTTGTTCATTAGTCGACTTGACAGAAGACCTAGTCGACTAATAGACAAATGTAGTCGACTAACCCTATTCCCCTAGTCGACTAATCACTGGCCTAGTCGACTTATAAAGTGGTTGCAGTCGACTTGGTTCAGTTATCCAGAAACCTGTCACTTGAGCTTATCTTGACCTAGTCGACTTATAGTCAATACTAGTCGACTAACCTTTGAAAATTTGTCTAGACTCGTCGACTAACTCAAATGGCAAGTCGACTATAGGCAGTTTCTGACTGTTGGACAGTTTCTGTATTCTGGTATTTTTTAGAACGTTCTTCAACGTTTGAACATTCAAAAGGCACCTATTAACTACCCTAACTACTCCTAGAGTGTATCTATAAATAGGGTTGTTAATCTAAGGCAAAATACCAATCCTAATCTTCAGTTTTCTAATCAAAAATTCTGCCAATCCTGAAAACTGTTCCCACTTCAGCTCTTCACCAAATTCCAACTCTATAGTGAAGTTCTCTGAAGTTTTCTCCTATACTAGACCTTGTCCATGTTCACATATTATACCAAGGCTTATAGGAAGTATTGTAATCCTCAAAGATATCATTGTATAAGACGGTCTTCTTGGTGTAGAAGCAAGTTGTACAAGGTGGTGATTGTTCTCTTGGTTGTAAGAGAAGGTGTACACATTTGACAAAGGAAATTTGTCAAGTGGTGTGCATGGTTGTGATTTTGGGTGTACAAAATCAAGGATAAAGGAAAATCTCAAGCGGTGGCTTGGGGACTGGATATAGGTCACGAGGACCGAACCAGGATAATTCTCTCGTGTTTGCGTTTGTCTAAACTTTTCTGAGATTTAATTTCCTTTATTGCAAGTTTATTTATTTGTTTAACTTTAATCCTTCTTTGTTTAGTATTTGTGTTGACTTCGTATTTTAGATCCATAAGTGCCAACAGAGAAAGTTCAACAATTGGCATCATCTCGGGACCAACAGTGGACTCTCAGATATCTTCACTAAAGGAATGGAATTTGAGTGAAGAATAGAAAGTAGAAATAGTTTTCTGAAAATAGAATTTTGAACAGAGTTTTTAGGCAGAAAACTATTGATATGAATCGGTGATTTAGCCTAGGACAACATCTGAAATCTATAGTCAGTTAGGGAAGTTATTAACTTGAATTTGAATTTTGAAACACTGAAAAAATACCAGAAATTAGAAACTGACAACAATCAGAAACTGCCATTAGTCGACTTAAGGTTAGGGGTTAGTCGACTAGGCTAACAAGTTTTGCCTATAGTAGTCGACTTATAAAGGGGGCAAGTCAACTAGGGAAGGTCTGATACAATTGACAATGTTTCTGGAAACTTAACTTAATCGACCAGCATTATATATAAGTCGACTACAGCTAATTAGTCGACTAGGAAAAGGTATAAGTCGACTAATCATGCTATGCAGAACAGAAACAGAGAGTTGGTATGTATCTTGAAGCAAAACTAAGTCGACTATAGTTAGGAGTAAGTCGACTATAGGTAGTATAAGTCTACTATGCATGGTAATAAGTTGACTAATAGGCTTATGATGTGTGTGTGTGTGTGTATTCAAGGTTTTTAACATTCTAATAAACAATACAATACATATCCATAGCCATAATCTTTGGAAGTCTTGAGCATGTAGGACTCTTGTATAAGCTTGTGAGATAGGGCTCCAATGAAATGACTTCACAAATGTATCATCAAAATTAAGTTCTAACATTCTCCCCCTTTTTGATGATGACACTTTGTGTGCACGAAAACTCCCCCTGCAGAGAATATGTTATATGTTCTCCCCGGCATAGACAGGTTATTACAAGTATAGAAAAAAGCATGTGTTCTCCCCTTGCAAAAAATTATCTAACACATATATATATGATAAAATATTTGATATATTTTTTAATCAAACTTTTTATACGGTACCTGAAAAATAAACATTAGAATGGTACCAATCATTATAGATCAAAGCATAGCCTTTAGAAATTCAAACCCATTTTGAATTTGGTTTCCATCTGTTAGTATACACATAATTGCATGAATTACATATAAATGTATGTATGATACAATATAAATATTTTTATCAAAATGCTTAAGTTTTTAGGAATCCATATGGCCTTGTTCTTAATTCTTTTTGAATAATATCAGTATTTCTTTTCACAAAAGAATTATATGGATTATGATTCTTTTTACTAACATGTGTCGATTTTTCACTCTGATTTAAGAATCCAAGACCATAACGATTATGTGACATCTTTTGATATGATAACAAATCATTTAACTTTTCTTTTTCTTGATTAAATTTAGTCACATTTTTCAAAATTTCTTCATATTTCATTTTGAAACTTGATGTCTTTGTTTATAGTAATTCTTTTATTTGAAGATTTAAGCATTACATTTTCTTTATAAAATTCTCATTATCTTTTTTCAATGATGATATAACTTTTCAAAATCATCTTTTTTGAGAATTTATAGAAGAAATATGAGAAACATAACATGAATTTTCTTTGATAAGATTTTCATTTTCCTTTGATAAAACTTTATTCTTTATCTTTTCATTCTTAAGATCATTGTATAATTCATGAAATGAATCTAAGAGTTTAGTATATTGTACCTCATCTTCTTCTTGAGCCATGAAACAAATGTTGGCATGTTCAGTGGCTTCTTCTTCGTCAGACGAAGAGGAATCACTATTCTCCTATGATGCATGATAATCTTTCTCTTTTTGAACTTTTTGCTCTTGAATTTTCCTTTATTTTTGAGCAATGGGCAATCCTTCTTCATATGAGTTATTTTATTACAATTAAAACATTTAAACTTAGCTTGCTTTAAGATTTTCTGAATTTTCTTGAGAGCATTGCCATCTCCTCTTCATCATCATCATCTAAATTGTCTGTATCTGAGGATACATAGAAAGCAAGTTCTTTCTTCTTTGAGAAAGGTTGTTGTTCATTCTTCTTTCTGTCTCCAGTTGTACTTCATATGCCTTAAATTACCATAAAGTTTTCTACTGACATAGTAGAGAGATCATTTGCTTCTTCGATTGCAGTTGTCTTCTTCTCCCAATCTGATGTGAGTGCACGAAGGATCTTGCGAACTTTTTCAACTTGGGTGTATTTCTTTCCAAGGGATGTTAAGGAATTTGTTATGTCGGTGAACCTTGTTATCATTTTTGAAATTGTTTCATTCTCCATCATTTTGAAGAGTTCGAACCTGCGAACAAGAACAGAAATTTTAGATTCTTTAACTTTATTTGTACTTTCATGTGTTACCTATAATATGTGCTATATTTGATTTGCAGATGTGGCTATTGACACATGATTGAATTCTTCTTTGGTTAAGGCACAGAATAACACATTCATCACTTTGGCATCAAGGTTCGCATTCTTCTTTTGATCATCACTCCAAGCAGTGTAGTTAGTTGTTGGCTTGGTGTATGGTGCTTCTACTATATTCCATAGTTCATAGTTGAGCGATTGCAAGTAAATCTTCATTCTACACTTCCAGTAGTTGTACTTCGATCCATCAAATAGTGGTGGACGTTGTTGTAGAATGTCCTTCTCTGAATTGTGATGAAAGAACTCCGTTGCGATCCTTGTAGGGTGTTGATCGGGTATGCAGGGCTTTGATAGAGTATGCCAGGCTGGCTCTGATACCAATTGTAGGATCTAAAATATTATGTCAACATAATACTCAAATAGAGATATTAGCGTTAAATATAAACTTGCACAAAAGAAAATTAAATCACAGAAAGTAAATCAAACGCACACACAAGTGATTTATCCTGGTTCGGTCCTCTTGACCTACATCCAGTCACCAGCCATCCGCTTGAGATTTTCCTTTAACCTTTGATTTTGTACACCCAAATCAATACTTGACAAATCCCCTTTGCCAAATATATACAACTCTTTCTTACAACCAAGAAGACAACAACACTTGTACAACTTCTCTTCAACCCGAAACGCTCTTGTACAACACTTACTCTTTGAGCGATTACAATCGATCCTATAAGCCTTGAATCTGTATGTGATCGTGAACAAGACTCTTATAGGTGGACTCTCACATATCTTAACTAAAGGATTGAAATTTGAGTGAAGAATAGAAAGTAGAACAGTTTTCTGAAAATTAGAATTTTGAACAGAGTTTTTGGGCAGAAAACTATTGATATGAATTGGTGATTAGCCTAGGACAGCATCCCTATTTATAGGTGAAATCTATAGTCAGTTAGGGAAGTTATTAAGTTGAATTTGATTTTAAAACGTTGGATAAAAACACCAGAAATCAGAAACTGACTAATAGTCAGAAACTACCATTAGTCGACTTGAGGTTGGGGGTTAGTCGACTAGGGTAACAAGTTTTTGCCTATAGTAGTCGACTTATAAAGGGGGACAAGTCGACTAGGGAGATTTGATACAATTGACATCTTTCTAGAAACTGAACTTAGTCGACCAACATTATATATAAGTTGACTACAACTAATATTAGTCGACTAGAAAAGGTATAGTCGACTAATCATGCTATGCAGAACAGATAGAGAGTTGGTATGTATCTTGAAGCAAAACTAAGTGACTATAGTTAGGAGTAAGTCGACTATAGGTAGTATAAGTCGACTATGCTTGGTAATAAGTCGACTAATAGGCCTATGATGTGTGTGTGTATTCAAGGCTTTTAACATTCTACTAAACAATACAATACACATCCATACCCATAATCCTTGGGAAGTCTTGAGCATGTAGGACTCTTGTATAAGCTTGTGAGATAGGGCTCCAATGAAATGACTTCACAATGTATCATCAAAATCTAGTTCCAACAAATTGTTCACGATAATGGGCCTCAGTTCGTCAGCCAAGCGTTCCAGAAATTCTGCAATAAGTACAGAATTCAAAGTGTATCTTCAACGGTTTACTACACAGCCGTAAACGGCCTTGTAGAAGCTTTTAACAAAATCATTGGGAAGCTTCTCAAGAAATTTGTCTCAAAAAGTCAACGCGACTGAGATGACAAATTAGGTGATAC